>JACSCI010000143.1:37905-52014 GCA_016801065.1 Sceloporus tristichus | reverse complement strand
TAGTTTAGATCATTTATGTCATCTAAAATTTGATGGAAAATTTTATATCTGTGTGTATTACAATAATTTTCAATAAAAATTAAATAAAAAATAAAAAAAACTATCCTCCCCATTTCTGATCCCTTTTGAAACCCATGTTCCCCAGAAGGAGCAGAGCTGTGTAATAAGAAAACCCTCTCAGAAAACATACACACAAAGAGACACACTTCCTTCCTTTTGGCCCAAGGAGCCTGGCCTCCTTCTGACTCTGGAGCCTCAGGAGAGAAAGAGAGGCCTCTGTTCAACTGAGGCCTCACAGAAGGTTCTGGAACAATATTCCCCACAGTCACAAGCAGCACAAAATGGCCGCCAGAATAGAAAGTGGCTGCCTCTGTCTCAATGCTTGGCAGTTGGCAGTTTGAGGCCTTCAGGGAACCCAAAATGTAGGATGAAAGGGCCCTAAAGTCAGAAGGGATTCCAAACAGGATTTCCAAACCTTAACAACCCCTAAAATGCCAGACCAAAAGAACATTCCCAGAGTTCCATAGCACTGAGCCATGGCCATTACAGTGGTGCAGAACAAGAAGGCCCAGGAAGGTGGCATTAGTGATGATTAAGGTCTGGAGGCAGCTGTATCCTCCCCCCCGGCCTGATATCATCATCATCATCATCATCATCATCATCATCATCATCATCATCATCTTTGCTACAGCGTGAGAACCACCATTAAAAGCTTTGAAATCCCCTTCAGAGAGAGTGGGCCTAGAAGGACTGCTGGGCCTTCCTCCTCCCCACCTTAATGGCAGTGGCCAAAGAAAAGCACCAGCAGCAGTAGACCCAAGCCAGGCCCAGCCAGATCTCAGGGCAGCAGTGAAGCCTAGTGGTTCCAGGCCTTGCCTCTCTGCTGTCACTTCACTCCCCCCTCTCTCTCTCCTTCCTGTCTGTCTGTCACCTTCTCCCTCTAAAACTCCACTCCTCTCTCATTCTTCTGCACGCAGAGCTAAATAGAGAAGCAGAAGCTCCACTTCTTTTTGAGGCTGGCCAATGGGGGCAGAACAGCTGGAAGACCCCACCCCCTGCCCCAGACTCACATTTTGTGTTCTGGCAGCCATTTTGTTTTCTGGCAGCCATTTTGTGTGCTGCTTGTGACTGTGGGGAATGATGTTCTGGAACCTTCTCTGAGGCCTCAGTTGAACTGACCATTGGCTTCTCTTTCTTTCCCTCAGGCTTTATAGTGATAAGGAAGCTCAGCTCCTTGGGCCATATTACCAAGAATGAAACAAGCAAATATAGAAACAAACAAACAACAATAAAAATAAAGATTAGACAGAAAAACAAGTGCTTGTTTTTTGAAAGTAAAACCATTATTAAGATGGTTAAAACCAGACCTGGATACTTCTACCCTTTTACAACCAGCTCAGGCTGTATCTGCACTGCAGAAATATTCCAGTTTGAAACTGTATTAACTCTCCTGGCTCCGTCCTGGGGAATCCTGGGATTTGTAGTTTGTTGCGGCAGCAGAGATCCAGAGCCACCCCAAAGCAAGGCTCTCCAGGGCTCTCTTGGCTCTCCTTTGCTTGTGAATACAGTGGGCCCCTGGTATACAAGGGGGATCTGTTCCACACCCTCCCCCCCCCGCGTATACCAAAATTCGCGTATGCTCAAGTCCACGCGTGCCGACATTGGTGAGAAAAGTCCCTCTCCTCCCCTCTCCTCGCCAACTTTTTTCCTCCCCGCCGCCATGGTCTGGGGAAAGACCATGTGGGGCTGTTGGAGGCCAAGAGGCCTCCAGTCCACCATCTGGCCCTTCTGCAGAGATGGCAGTGACTGAGGAAGTAGCAGCGAAGAGGAGGAAGAGGAGCAGCACCAGAGGCCTCCTGTCCAACTTGGCCTGCAGGCCCCCAATGCCACCACCATGGAAGGGCCGGGTGGTGACCCAGAGCCCTCTTGTCTAGTTTGTTTCATGTTTTTGTCTTATATACTGTTTAATTTGGTTAACTGCTATTAAGAGACATAGCTATGAGATTCTATGATATGGGGTGCACTATAAACCCTTTATATATTGCAATCCTATATATTCATTTTATCAGACATAACTCCAGAGAGTGTTAGCCTTTTGGATGCCAGAAGGTTCCTCTCATTCTTCAGAGCAAGAAGCAACACTTCAGCTGCCTTCTAGAAGATAAAGCAAAAAGGCTTCCAAAAGAACTGAAGTCTTGGGCAAGTCACACTCTCTCAGCCTCAGAGGATGGCCATGGGAAACCCACTCTGAAGAAACCTGCCAGGAAAACCCCTTCAGAGACTCCCATAAGGTCACCATAAGACCTGGAAACAACTGGGAGGCAGACCCCAAGAACAACATTGGGAAATAGGTGCAAGCCTTGCCTTGGGAAAGTGTAATGACTGGGCTCCAGTCAATGGAGGTCTTCTTCAGGCAGAAAAGGGAGGTTTATGCAAATGCAGAATGACATCACTGCTACGGAAGGCTCTCTTGACCAATCAGAGAGCAAGATGAAGGTTCTTCTGGAAGCTTCCGTGAGAAGGAGATATAAGGCCTGAGAGACCAAGAGACAGTTGGGGGAATTGTGTCGGTTGGAGATCGAAAGAGAGAGAGTTAAAGAGCGGATCTTGGAAGTTAGTCTCAGAATTGGACATTTGGGTTTATTTATTAATAGCTTGTATGAATTGAATATTATATACTTACAAATATTGTACCTACAATATTCTTAATATCTTGTATGACTTATATTTTAGTTATATTTTATTATCTATAGTAACTATCTCCTTGGAGTATCTATTATTATTATTAACCTTTATTTATAAAGCGCTGTAAGTTTACACAGCGCTGTACATAAATTTTTTTTTAGTCAGACGGTTCCCTGCCCTCAGGCTTACAATCTAAAAGACACGACACAAAAGGAGAAGGGAGTGGTGGTGGGGAATAGGATCAGGTCCAGCAGATCTTTTCCACCTCCGAGGCCTGGACCAAGGCAGATGGACTGGAGGAAGGGCTTGGCTTCTTGATGGATGGTTAGAAGGAGGCTTCCTGGGTCAGAGAGGGGCTCACCTCTGGGAATGCTTCTCTAAACAATATAGTCTTTAATTCAGTTTTGAAACTGGGCAGAGAAGTGATGAGGTGTGCATGTGGGGGAAGAAGGTTCCAGGAGTAAGGGGCAGCAAGCGAGAAGGGACGAATTCGGGAGGGGGCAGTGGTAGTCCTACATTGTGACAGGAGACCCTGACTACCAGAGCGGAGGGTGCGAGTAGGAATGTAAGGAGAAAGAAGGTCAGATAAGTAAGGAGGGGCCAACCCATGGAGGGCTTTGAAAGTCAGTAACAAAAGCTTGTACCGGATGCGAAAGGGGAAGGGGAGCCAATGAAGGGAGGATAAAAGAGGAGAAACATGGTCAAAGCGGCGAGCGGATGTGACAATACGGGCAGCCGAATACTGGACAGATATTAAAGGATGGAGGTGTGAAAGAGGAAGCCCTGTTAGAAGGAGGTTACAATAATCTAGTCGCGAAACCACTAGGGCATGGACTAGAGTCTTGGCAGTAGAGACTGAGAGGAATGGACGGATCTTGGCAATGTTGTGGAGAAAGAATCTACAGGTCTTGGCGGTGGCCTGGATCTGGGGAATAAATGACAGAGAAGAGTCAAAAATGAAGCCAAGACTGCGGGCTTGATGAACCGGTTGAATAGAAGTGTCGTCGACAGAAACAGAAAAGGAATAATGAAGGGTAGGTTTAGGTGGAAAGACGAGAAGCTCAGTCTTAGACATGTTGAGCTTCAAGCGCCGAAGCCGCATCCACTGAGAGATGGCAGTCAGACAAGAAGAAACTTGCTGTTCAAGCCCCGTCGAAAGGTCAGGGGTGGAGAGATACAGCTGAGTGTCGTCGGCATACAAATGATAGGAGAAACCAAAAGAACTGATGAGTTTACCTAGAGACAGTGTGTATAGAGAGAA
Organism: Sceloporus tristichus; assembly: GCA_016801065.1. NCBI lineage: Eukaryota > Metazoa > Chordata > Lepidosauria > Squamata > Phrynosomatidae > Sceloporus > Sceloporus tristichus. The sequence goes on along the minus strand of JACSCI010000143.1, from coordinate 48,068 downwards.
CAGAAGGGGACCCAAGACAGAGCCCTGGGGAACTCCAACAGATAGCGGAACAGAGGATGAAGTCTGACCACCCGTGACCACTGCAAAAGATCTAGCTGACAAGTAAGATTTAAACCAGTCGAGAGCAGAGTCTGCGAACCCAAGGTCAGAAAGTAAATCAACCAGGAGACAGTGATCAACAGTGTCAAAGGCTGCAGACAAATCGAGAAGAATGAGAATAGAGTAGAGGCCGTTTGCCTTGGCCCGCAAGAGATCATTTGAGATCTTGGTGAGGGCTGTCTCTGTAGAGTGCCGTGGGCGGAAGCCAGATTGGAAGGGGTCTAGGATGGAGTTGGCTTCAAGAAACTTAATACAGCGAGAATAAACGACCCGTTCTAGGACCTTAGAAAGAAAAGGAAGAAGAGAAATTGGACGATAGCTAGACAAAGAAGAGGGGTCGAGAGAGGGTTTCTTCAGAATTGGGGAAACGAGAGCATGTTTGAAGTCAGAAGGGAAGGAACCCAAAGAGAGAGAGAGATTAAAGATATAGAGGAGCGAGGGCAGAAGAGAAGGGGCTATAGAGATTAGGAGACGGGAGGGAATAGGATCAAGAGAACAGGTAGTAGGTTTGGAAGAATTTAGCAGCTTAGAGAGTTCATCCAGAGAAACAGGGGGAAACACAGAGAGTTTACTAGTAGAAGGTACCAGGAGGTTAGTGGTAGGGGGCAAGTCGGGAGGAACTATTTCAGATCGAATAGTAGTGACTTTTGTGATGAAGTAGTTGGCGAAGTCATTGGGGGAAAAAGATGAGAAGACAGGGGGAGAGGAAGGTTTGAGTAGTGTATTGAAGCAGGAGAACAAACGCTGCGGACGCCTCTCATTAGCGCAGATCAGTGATTTAAAATAGTTCTGTTTTGCCATAGACAGAGCGCGTGAAAAAGATAAAAGGATGAATTTATAATGAATGAAATCGGCTGGTTCCCTAGACTTTTTCCAAAGACGTTCAGCCGCTCGAGAGCAGGACCGGAGGTACCTGATAGTGGGAGTGAGCCAGGGCTGAGGCCTAGTCATAGGGGAAGACACACGTACAGATACAGGAGCAAAGCTGTCAAGAGTTGAAGAAAGAGTAGAATTAAGTAAAGACATTGCTGAATCAGCAGAGTCCCCAAGATCAAGAGAAGAGAGAGATGAATTCAAAGTCTGACTGAGATGGTCAGAGTTAACAGACTGAAGGTCGCGGAAATGGCGCTGGACAGTACGACGAGGAGGTGGGATATAAGTAAGAGTAAAAGAAATTAAATGATGGTCAGACAATGGAAAATCAGATGCCAGGTAGTCGGAAATGACACACTTAGCAGCAAGAATTAGGTCGAGACAGTGACCAGAGGAATGGGTTGAGGAGTTAGAATGAGGCTGAAGGCCAAAAGAAGCAAACAGGGATCTAAGGCGAGATGAAGAAGGATTGTTGGGATTGTCAAGGTGAATATTAAAGTCACCTAGGATTAGAGAAGGGACTGTATCAGATAGAAAAAACGTCAGCCAAGATTCAAAGTCAGATAGGAATTGGGTAGCAGAACCAGGAGGGCGATAGATGACAGCAACCCGGAGCTGTAAAGGAAAAAAGAGTCGAATACAGTGAGACTCGAATGAAGAGAAACAATAGCTGGGGGGGAAAGAGAGAACTTGAAACTGGCAGGAATTGGACAATAGTATACCGACCCCTCCTCCTCGACCCTCAGGGCGGCTTGTGTGAGTAAATGAGAGACCGCCAAAAGAAAGGGCAGCGGAGGTAGCAGTATCATGGGCCGGGAGCCAGGTTTCAGTAAGAGCGAGAAGGTTAAATGATCTAGAGAGAAAAAGATCATGGACAGCAGTCGCTTTCGGAGCAACAGAGCGACAGTTCCAGAGTGAACAGAGGAATGGAAGCTGGGAGATAGGAAGAGGTCGAATAGGGATCAAGTTAGGAGAGATGCGTGGAGCCATGGGAGGAAAGGATTTAGTAAGCGATAATCAAAAGAAGAAAATATAACAATGACAAAAGTAGCAATATAATAGCCAACTGTACTTGGTAATATTGCCTAAGTATCACAAGGCACAAGGGATTTAATAGAGAAGGAAGGGGTGGGATTGGAAGCCTTTGCTCAAGGTCCCAGCTGCTGAGAGTGATGGAAGGAGAGATGGCTGATGGATGCAGGGAAGGAAAGCTCTATCCTTTGAAGCAGGCCCGATAGATCTGACTCAGTCTTCAGATGGATGTAGGAATGGGAGGTCCTTTCCCTTGAGGGAGGCCTAGTGGATGAAAGTCACTCCTCAGATGGATGTAGGAAAGAGAGGCCCTTTAGGCTGAGGGAGGCCTGGTGGATGAAAGTCACTCCTCAGATGGCTGCAGGGAAGACGGTCTAGAGGCAGTTGAAGGTGTTAATGGCTCTCTCGTCCTGAGGAAGGGTCCACTGCAGGGAGGGAGGACGGTCTAGCCACTTGTAGATGTTAATGGCTCTCTCGTCCTGAGGAAGAGTCCACTGCAGGGAGGGAGGACGGTCTATCTACTACTTGACAGTCCTTTTACACGTGTCTTGGATCGGTTGATGCTTGGGAAGATCAGTAAAGAAGGAGAAATAAGGTTCCTTAACTGGTTCCAGTGTAGGTTAAGGGAAATCCTTTTATAATTCACTGGATGATGGCAGCAGGATTTAAGGAATTTAAGGGTCTGCTGGACTGAGAGCCATAATGTCTAATTAACACTTTGTAATCCACTCTGATAGCCTTGTGGAGAGAGAGGGGTATAAAATTATCATTAATATTATTATTTCAGGGCCGCAGTTTGGCTGCTTGGACCACCGGAGATCATCACAGAGAGTCAGTTGGAAAAGCCCATCTCACTCCAGAAAATAAAGGTACTTGAGGAGTTTGCACTCTACGTCTTTCTGTAATAATAGCTACAAAACTGATAATAGTATTTGGGACATTCAGTCTTTTAATAACAAATATGGCAGATTTAAATGCTGCTTTAAAACCTCTTTCCATCTGCCAGCTTTGTGCTGGTTTTGGGGGGAAATGGGAAAGTGTTGGGAGGGAGGGACTGCCAACAGAATTAGGAGATGCATTGCAGGCTATGGACAGTTTGCGGCCAAGAAAGGTCCAAAAGACACGGCAGCAATAGTCCATCTTGAGAGCGCTTTAACTGCCCTGGCCCAGTGCTAGGGAATCCTGGGAAATGGAGTTTATTGTGGCACCAGAGCTCTCTGACAGAGAAGGCTCAATGTTTCATAAAACTACATTTCCCAGAATTCCCTAGCACTGAGCCAGGGCAGTTAAAGCACAATAAACGGCTACTACTGCCTTTCAGATCCAGTTTGCCCCAAATCCTTTAAGAGGCCATAAACCCCTTTGTTAGGAAGCGAACCCCGAATATCTCAGGAAGGCTCTCCATCTCCCAAGACCCCCTCCCTCCAGGACTTCCTTCCTCTCTTCCCCTGGGTCTCTCTCTCTCCCCTGAATGCCTCAAACTGCCAACTGCCAAGTGCTGAGGAAGAGGCAGCCATTTTGTGTTCTGGCAGCCATTTTGTCCTTCTTGTGACTGTGGGGAATAATGTTCCGGAACCTTCTCTGAGGCCTCAGTTGAACAGAGGCATCTCTTTCTCTCCTGAGGCTCCAGAGTCAGAAGAAGGCCAGGCTCCTTGGGCCAAAAGGAAGGAAGTGTGTCTCTTTGTGTGTCTTTTGTGTCTCTTTTCTGAGAGGGTTTTCTGCTCCTTCTGGGGAACATGGGTTTCAAAAGGGATCAGAAATGGGAGGATAGTTTTAATACAAGTCTTATTATTATTCTTCACAAACATTGGGCTTTGGCTCCTATCTCTGTTTTTAATAATTGTTTTAATTACTGTACAGTAATTTAATAGTATTTTATTTTGGATGGGGGTGTTAGGGTTAGGGTTTGGGCGATCATGAAACATGTTTTTACTGTATTGTATGGATATTTTTATTGTAAACTACTGAAAGGTGGCCGTTCTTGTGTAGTAATTCTCTTGTGATTAACTCCCACAACAGCCTTGTAAGGTAGGCTTCATAGGCTCCTAGGGCTGGAAGGGAGCCCCAAGGGTCATCCATTCAGCCCCATTCTACCCTCCAAGTCCTCCAAAGAGATGGCCATCCAGCCAGAGACTCCTCCAATGCGCTTTGAGGCAGCGTCTCCCATAGTTTTACTCAGAGGTCATGGGGCCCACAGTCCCATGGGAACTGGTCCTCGCCTCTCCACTTTGGAAAAGGACACACACACACCCCCCTCAGCCTCCTTGACTGTTTACTACCAGGAGTTACTATGGCTGTGTCTCAGAAGAGTTTCCTAGGCATTGTCACCTTCTGCCCTCCATGGCCATTGGCACTGACCCTTTTCCCATTGCCTTCCCTCCCTCAGCCCTGTGGACCTCCTCCTCCTTCGCACTCAGAGCAACCCTTCTCTATAGCTGAGGAGACGGCCTCTGACCCAGGGAAGCTCTGGCCATAAAGGACTGCAGAGGAGGCCTTTCTGCGGTCACAGGAATCAGGGTCTTTCTACTGAAGGTAGGCCTTTTTTCCTGGAGCTGAAAGAGGATCTTTGTTTAAACGATTCAGTCCAGGATTGTGTGAAAGGGTTGCAGCTGAGAGACTGAACCCATGTTTTGCAGGAATAAAGCCCCAAATTCAGTCTGTGGCTGCATTGTCTTCCCAGAAGGTGGAAGTGAGATTTCCAGACCCCAGACACACAGTGCGCTAGTGAGTCCTTTGTGTGGGGACTGTGTGTGTACATGTTGTTTACTAGAGCTTTGTGAAGTTTTTATATAATAAATTTACATAGGTCTTCACTTCCCAAAAAATGAGCATAATCCAGGCTGCAATCTTCTCTCATAAACCTATACATTTATAGATTTTTGTTATATAAGTGCAACATATTCAGCAATGTGCATCTTTTTAAAAAATATACAAGGAAAAGTGAAGAAATTGTGATTTTGACAAAGATCCGTTCAGAAACAATGCACACAAATGTACATGCCTCAATTTCTGTGTGGCTTTAGCAAGAAGAAGGAGGAGGTACATACCTCATGCTCCTGCTATGACTGACACACAGAAACACACAAATCTTGTAATTGTCAATTTGTAAACTGCTTTGATTTTTTTTGAAAGGTGGAATATAAATAAATGTATTATTATATTATTATATTACAAACACAGCAGTTAAGCTCAGAGATTTGTCTCATTTGGGAAAATGATTATTTTCACCAGTGTCTAAATGGTGAAGGGGCATGATGATAATCCCCCACGACTCTAATAAGGCATGGCATATCTGTTGTGTAGGGGAGCTGCAGTGAATCTATGCTAGGTCCAAAGGGCTTTGTTTGGTGCAGAGGTAGGAAGGGGATGCCCACCTCTGCATTGGCCCAAAGGAGGCATATGTCACCTGCGTATGTCACCAGCAGGATGCTGTTCTCTGTCTCTTTGAGTGCTGCAGGGCTTCTTGCCAAGCCAATCCTAACCCTGGTCTCTTTCCTCAGGACCTACATCTTGGCCTCCTTGTACAAGGCTTTGGGGCCTGTCTTTCTGGAAGTGACCCAAGTGCAGGACCACCAGGACCCCTGCCCACCTGATGGCCAACACAGAGTCCAGGCGGAGGGAGAGAAAGAGGCTACCTAGGTACAAGATCTCTTTGGTGAGTCACTATTTTATTAGCTTCATCTGTGTCACTACTGGGCCAATTTATGAAAGGAAGCAAATAAAATATTATTATTAACCTTTATTTATAAAGCACTGTAAATTTACACAGCGCTGTACATACAGTCTTTTAGTTAGACGGTTCCCTGCCCTCAGGCTTACAATCTAAGAAGACACGACACAAAAGGAGAAGGGAGTGGTGGAGAGTGATGGGATCAGGTCCAGCAGTTCTTCTCCACCTCCGAGGCCTGGACCAAGGCAAACGGACTGGAGGAAGGGCTTGGCTTCTTGATGGATGGTTAAAAGGAGGCTTCCTGGGTCAGAGAGGGGCTAGCCTCTGGGAATGCTTCTCTAAATACTGTACGCGTTTGGCAGAGACAGTCCTAGTTAATATTCTGTCACCCCATTATTTCGGGAGCTTTTCAAATGTCCTGGTTTCTCTCTCCTTCTCCCACTTTCCCCCTTCTTCAGCTCACTTCCATTTCAGCATAATGAGGGCCAAGGAGTTTGCACCCCATCAAGTCAAAAGTGGGGAGAGGAGAAGAAAGAAGGAGACAGGGTCTTGTCCTTGATAGGAGTCTGAGGCAAAGGCAAACTGCTGTGCCCTTCCCCACTTGTGTGATCTTCCTCATAAACAACTTTGACCATCTTCACCACTTTCTGGTGTTGCTTGTCCACATGTGTCTTGTTCTTCCCAGCTGTGAAATGTTGGGGGATAAGGAAGAATGTCTCTGGATATGAATTGGGGGTGTCCCCATGACCCTCAAGCCCACAGTGCTCCTCAAAACTGCTTTTTAAAAAAGACATTTGCCTCTGAAATTTGGCAACAAATGGCTAAATGCACTATACTTTGGAGGCTAAATGTACTATACGTGTCAGGATAGTCAGTATCCTAATCCATCCTCAATATCCCAGCCATGGCCTAAATTATATTGTTTATTATATTGAAAGAATTTGAGACAAACTGGATCTCAAAGGCAGTACTTTTTTCTTGCTAACAGAATTTAAAGTTTATTTGCTGGACTAAATTCTGAGGTGATCAAATAATTTTTGAGATGCATCATGTGCCCCCCCCCCCACCCTTTTATTAGTCATTACCTTGATGAGGGCTATTTTATATTGCAGGTGACCTTTGCGGATGTGGCAGTATATTTCACTGAGGGTGAATGGAAACTATTGACGAAGAAGCAGAGACTTATGTACAAGGATGTGATGATGGAGAATTACGAGAATGTGGCCTCTGTGGGTAAGGAAGCTGAATTCATATGAAGACTTAGGGCCCTTTCATTCTACATTATCATGGCACTATGATTCCACTTTAGAAATATAGAATCATAGAACTGGAATCACAAGGACCATCTGGTTTAACCCCATGCCATGCAGGAATACACACTGTTTAAAGCCTTCAAAGACCTTTAAAGATTTTCAAGAAGGAGTACTTTAGAGATTAATAATGATGATGATAATGATGATGATGATGATGATGATGATGAGACGCCACCATGCTCAGAGGGAGTATATTCCACTGTTGAATAGCTCTTAGTGGCAAGATGTTCCTCCTAATGTTTAGGTGAAACCTCTTTTCCTGTGGCTTGTGTCCATTGTTCTGTGTCCTTTGCTCTAGAGCAGCAGAAAGCAAGCTTGCTCCATCCTCAGTATCTCTTCAAATATTTGAACAGGGCTATCATACCCACCCTGAACCTTCTCTTCTCCAGGCTAAACATTCCCAGCTCCCTAAACCACTCCTCATGGGGCTTGATGGTTTCCAGATCCTTCACCATTTTCATTGCTCTCCTTTGGATACACTCCAGCTTCTCAACATCCTTTTTGAATTATGGTGACCAGAAGTGGACACAGTATTCCAAGTGAGGGCCTGACCAAAGCAGAATAGAGTTGCACTATTAGTTCCCTTCATCTATAACATAGAATCAAAGAGTTGAAAGGAAGTACCAACCCCCTGCCATAACACTATACTCATACTGATGTAGCCTAGGATCACATTGGCCTTTTTAGCTGCTGACCCTCACCAAATTGGAGTCCAGATCCCCAACCCCCCCCCCCCGGTGCTTTGCCTTTCCTAATGAATTATTTGTATAGTTATTATCCTCACTTTCTCAACAAATGGGCCTGAAAGTGTCCCTTTTATGCATCAGGCACTTTGGGTATGTCTCTGTGATAGAGAGATGGAGAGAATGTGAAAAACAGAAAGGCAGGGAAGAGATGTTGTAGGTGAAATGCTGAAACAGTGCAGATGGGCAAGAGGGAAGGTTGGAGTGCGGAGGAAGCAAGGGAAGGGGATCAGGCATCTGGGAGCCAGGAGGGGAAGGCAGGAGCAAAGCCAGGATCGCCTAGCTCTGTGCGGACAGAAGGGACCCCTGGGAAGGGCCAGGAGAGGGGCCTTGAGGATTGGGAGGCAGCTACGAATCTGACAGAGTGAATTTCTGAGAACCAGCTGAAATCTTTGTTTTCAGACATATTTAGGGGTTCCATTTAGCAATTATGTGTAATATCTATGAAGGGAGGAAAGGGGGACACATGCCCAGAAGCACACAGAACTCCAAAAGCATTTCAAATAGGTTTTTGTGTTTTATTTAGGGGAAATCAAAATACAGACACACACGCAAGTATTCACACACATGCACAAGAACAAGAACAGGTTGGAATGGTAAAGAGATGCAAGACTTTCATAATGGTAATGCCTTACCTAGGCAGATCTTGATTCCAATTGCTGAGGGTTCAAAATGGGAAGAGAAGTCAGGACATCCTGCAACAAGTGGGGTTGGCGAGTGCATTGAGGTGCTTAGCCATGTAAACTGCCAGACTGTCTGTAATTGGACTGACATCAAAGAACAGCCAGTCGGGGCAGATATTTATACTGGAATTGTTGCTTGGGGGCAGAAACTGAGTGTTCAAAAAGGTTTTACTCACTTTAGAATGTTTCCTGGGGGAAAGAATGGTCAGAAACCAAATTGAATGCAGTGGGTGCTTGGTGCAAATATCTCAGACAAAAAGGATTAGCACATAGCTCTTAGATCCTTCTTGGCTCTGAATTCCGCACAATCTGCAAGTGATGCTCCCAGATGCCGCTCAACAATAACATGCAGAGTATGGAAGCAAATACCCAGATATAGATATTGGCAATGCACCGACCACTTTTCACACTTAAAAATAAGTCACAAACACAGTTGATTTCATCTAAATCCTTGGCGGTTCTCTATTTTGAATTGCAAATTAATACAAATATTTGCAAGCTCTCCTCTCCAACTTCCATCAAATTCACCATCTCTTGTACACTCACCTCCAATCCAATCCACACCAGTCCGTATGTGAGCTGTATACTGTCTTGGTTGTGAGTCATCTCCTGGAGCCAAACATCACGAAGTGACCTCTGCAGTTAGCTTGCATCATGCCTTGGGCTCTGACTCGGCACTGTCTGGCAGTCTCACAGGATATGATGCCGCATGTCAATCAAAGTATATTTGCACATGTTTCATGGAATATTTTTTCAACAGTCCTTTGACTATCTGCTTCCACTGATTCCCTCAAGGCAGTCCCCATCCAGTCTCTACTTTGCTAGCTGCTATGAGTAAGGATATAATCATTCCATGGATTTAGGGGCATAAGCAACAAGTTCATGCTTGGGTTACTCACAGCAACTTTATTAATTTAATCTCAAATAGGGAGGGTTCAAAAGGGGCTAAATCTTGGGGTAACACACTCCTCTCTTAAGTCGGATTTTCAGTCTTATGTGTCATTGTCCTTCTTTACAGAAGAACATTTGAGTCATGAAAGATTCCACACAGGAAAAAAGTCATATAAATGCCAGCATTGTGGGAAATGTTTTGCCTACAAGTCAGTCCTAGTCATTCATCAGAGAGTCCACACTGGAGAAAAGCCATACAAATGCCAGCATTGTGGGAAATGTTTTTCATCAAAGTCAAAGCTAGTGAGACATCAGAAAGTTCACACAGGAGAGACACCATACAAATGCCAGCATTGTGGGAAATGTTTTTCTTTGAAGTCACACTTAGTGATACATGAGAGAGTCCACACAGGAGAGAAGCCATACAAATGCAAGCATTGTGGGAAATGTTTCTCTCAGAAGCCAGACCTAGTGAGACATCAGAGAATCCACACAGGAGAGAGGCCATACAAATGCCAGCATTGTGGGAAATGTTATTCTTGGAAGTCAATCCTAGTGACACATCAGAGAGTCCACACAGGAGAGAAGCCATACAAATGCCAGCATTGTGGGAAATGTTATTCTCGGAGGTCAAACCTAGTGACACATCGGAGAGTCCACACAGGAGAGAAGCCATACAAATGCCAGCATTGTGGGAAATGTTATTCTCGGAGGTCAAACCTAGTGAAACATCAGAGAGTCCACACAGGAGAGAAGCCATACAAATGCCAGCATTGTGGGAAATGTTTTTCTCAGCAGTCAAACCTAGTGAAACATCAGAGAGTCCACACAGGAGAGAAGCCATACAAATGCCAGCATT
>JACSCI010000143.1:2765-28767 GCA_016801065.1 Sceloporus tristichus | reverse complement strand
CAGAGGTCATCAAACAGGAGATGGACTAATTGAAAAAGGAAACCGCTTAGCTGATCAAACAGCAAAGGAGGCAGCCAGGAAAGGAAATACACAGATTCTAACTTTGAATACAGTCACTGAATTACCAAAAGAAATTATTTACACTCCAGAGGAAAAACAATGGGCTAGAATAGAGGGAGCAAAAAGATTAAATGGGCTTTTCATATTTCCAGGAAATAGAGTCTTTATACCTAGTTTCCTAGCTGAAGCTTTCATACAGAGGGTACATGAACAGACACACAGTGGTGCCATAGCTATGTTAGAATTATTAAATAGACAGTTTTACATAAATGGGGTTACAGCTATAGTAAGGAGAGTAACTATGAAGTGTCAGGTATGTGCCATGAACAACCCCCGTACTGGACCCCTCTTACCCCCAGGAGTACAATATGTGGGAAGGAGCCCTTGGGAAAACATTGTGGTGGATTTCACTGAAATGCCAAGGGTGGGAAAGTTCAAATACATGCTGGTGTCTGTATGCACTTACAGGTATTCTGGTTGGGTCGATGCATGGCCCACAGCAAATGAAAAAGCTGAACAAGTATCTAAAATTCTGATGAGGGATGTTATCCCTAGAGGAGGGATACCCTTTACAATTGGAAGTGATAATGGGCCGGCCTTTGTACACAAAGTGATTCAAACACTGGCTGACCTTTTGGGAATAAAATGGAAATTGCACTGTGCATACCGGCCCCAATCATCAGGAGTTACTGAAAGGATGAATAGAACTCTGAAAGACATTTTGGGAAAATTGCATCAAGAAACGGAAATGAATTGGGTCCAATTGTTAGCTATGGCTTTGTTAAAGATAAGATGTACACCCATTAAACATTTAAAATTGTCTCCATACGAGTTGGTGTTTGGACGACCACCTATGGTCAGTCCAATCACTACCTACAATTCCCAAAATCCAGGAGCTTTGGGAACAAAAGGATTGGCCAAAGAAGTTATAGCTCTTGGCTCAGTACTGGACAAACTGCACAAATATGTGAGCATTGTGAGGTATCCGTTCCCCTTTACTGCTCTACATTCTTTCTCTCCAGGGGATTCGGTGTGGCTAAAAGATTGGAAAATTACACCATTGGGACCAAAGTGGAAAGGACCATACATTGTATTGTTGACAACGCCAACTGCAGTGAAATTGGCAGGTGTAAAGTCCTGGATCCACTACACACGCATAAAGAAAGACCACACCAGCTCCCCTGACGAGTGGATAGCACAACCAAACAAGGATAATCCGCTTAAGATAAAACTTACCAGGAAAAGGATTCCAGATGGAGGAGAGGGCAGCGTCACAACAGGAGCCCCCTCTCCAGGGTCAGGAGACCAAGCTCCACCCTGAAGAACAGGAGGGACTGCTACCCGAGAGCAGTTCTGAAAGAAAGAAGGGACATTTGGTTAATAAAAACACACAGACATTTGAAAGGGATTGTTTGAAAATAGAGGACAACCTCTTTTCCTTAGACCCTTCAATTTGCCCTGTTAGCTTGCATTTGCGAGGTGTTACATTGAACCTTATGGGATACATGTTACTGTTAGGATGTATAGTGATGATGTTTATATTTCCCATGGGGTGTGATGGAGAATGGAGACAAAATAGGTTTCACCAAATGGTAAATAATATTTCCAAGGAATTTAATCAAAGCAGTTGCTGGATATGCTCCCATGGCCCTTCACACCATGGCCAGGGTTGGCCAATTACAGTTTCTGCTACTTTGAACTTGACAGGATGGAATGTGACCAGGGTATATTTCGGGGTGGGAGACCCTGCAACCCCCGATAAGGCCCAATTTTTATTAGAACAAAGCAAAAGGCCCCTGGCAGTATTATGTGTTCATTACTTTCAGAGATTGGAATTGATAGAGAAAACAGCATGGAAAGGAAATGTGAGCCAGGGATATGGTCACAATGAGATGATAAAGTGTATGAATGTAGGGGATTATAATAATTGCAATTTCACTATACATTTGAACAATAGTAAAAAGTGTTCAGAGTTATTCTATCCCCTAGGCTGTGATAACCAAAGTAGACCAACTTTATTTGGACAAATAGGAAGTCGTACACTTTTAGGGGCCTTAAATAGGCAGACAAGACCGTTGGCTGGCCCAGGCGATTGGATAGGAGGGTTACCCCCGGGGATGTATTGGATCTGTGGACAATGGGCAGGAAAGATATTACCTCATGCATGGAATGGTACCTGTACAGTTGGGACTCTTATGGCAGGTGAATTAAGATTTCACCCACAGGAACAACCCCCAGCGGCCTGGGATCGGCAATTTGGCTGGCATAGGCACAAATTAAAAAAACGAGTGTACGATGAAAAATACGGATATGACCCTGATAACACATATTTGACAAAAGGAGAGAGATTCTGGACCATCCTTAGCCCCAGAACAGGAGTGGCATGGAATGTAAAACAGCTTAGGGTCTTATCATATCAAATGGAAAGCTTAGCCAATCAATCGGCAGAGGGATTAGAGACCCTACAAAGAGAGGTAAACTCTTTGGCAGAGGTTTTAGTACAACATAAAATCGCATTGGACTATCTGTTAAGCCGAGAGGGAGGATTGTGTATGTGGCTAAATACTACCTGTTGTCATTATATTAACGAAAGTGGAATAATTGAAACAAATGTGGAGAAATTGCATAAAATAGCTGAGAATGTAAGAAAAACATATCAACCAACTGGAGATTGGTGGTCGTGGCTGACATCTTGGTTACCACATTTAGGATGGATGAGAGGCATAGTTTATACAGTATTTTTAATTGTGATAATAGGATTGGTTCTATGTATGTGTTTACCTTGCATAATGCAATGCTTACAGAGAATGATACATAAAATGATAGATGGAATGTTGGGTGAAAAAGTTATGATGCTCCAAGCATATCAGAAAATTTCCTTAGAGGATTGTGAGAAGTATGATGATGTCACTGCAAAATAGATATTTGCAGTAACAAGAAAAAGGGGGGAATGAGAGGACCACACCCTAAAAATGGCGCTGGCTCTGGTTTAGTTTGGGTGAATAGGGGCACTCAAGATGCTAGCAGAATCAGATGAGTTGGTATTTAGGAAGATGTTACCATATAAGGTAATAATGTTCTTTGGCTTCTGTGATTGGTTTACATTACATGGGGTGATGTAGGGAGAAGGTATAAAAGATAGATAAGCCCGATAGAGGGCGCTGCAGTCTTGGTAACACTCCCTGAGTGTGCTGCAGTCCTGCGCAGTAATAAATGGTGTTTTGTTTCTCTTGACTTTTGGTTTCCTGACTCCTTCTTCCAGCGGCGGGCCACCAGCCTTAGGGCTTGTGGGTTTCGGTGACCCCTCAGTTTGCTACAATAGCGCTTGGCAGTTGGCAGTTTGAGGCCTTCAGGAAACCCATAATGGAGGATGTAAGGTCCCTAAAGTCAGAAGTGACCCCAAACAGGATTTCCCAACCTTAACAATACCTAAATGTTTCCCTGATGCTCTAATATAGAGGCTCCCTGAGAGAGTCAGTATTCACAAGCAAATGAAGGCCAAGAGAGCCCTTGAGAGCCTTGCCTTGGGTGGCTCTGGATCTCTGGTGCCCAACAAACTACAGACCCCAGGATTCCACAGGATGGAACCAGGAGAGTTAACACAGTTTCGAACTGGAATATTTCTGCAGTGCAGATACAGCCTGAGCTGGTTGTAAAAGGGTTGGAGCACCCAAGTCTGGTTTTTACCCTCTTAATAATGTTTTTACTTTCAAAAACTAAGCACTTTGTTTTTCTGTCTAATCCTTATTTTGTTGTTGTTTGTTTGTTTCATTCTTGGTAATATGAGATGGTCTGTTTGTCAACTTCCTTCATGTGTAAAAATCTCTTAATAAGGAAACTGGGGAGACTTTTAAAACCTCTGAAAGGAGCCACTTTTGGCCTTTTTGGGGGACAAGCCTCCTCTTTGAAGCAAAGCCCAATGTTTGTGAAGAAGAATAAGAATAAGGCTTGTATTAAAACTATTCTCCCATTTCTTTTTTTTTTAATATTTAAATTTTTATTAATTAAAAGCAGTACAAAGGAGAAAACACAATATACAATATTACAAACTATAACATACACCCTTACAAAATGTAAAACCATCCAAGCCCCTACACCCACCACCACCCCTTAAACTACATGAACATAAACGTACAGACGCAAAGACAAAACATATCTTCCTTAGCTGAGCCCTTGTTGCTTGATATGAGTGATCCATATTCAAAACATACTCTTAATAATCGTTAAGTATCCAATCTAGAAAACTTATTCCACATTCATTAAATCCCAACTGTGTACCCAAACTGATCTCTGCGTTAAATACAGTCATATTATGAAGAGTGTTGCCATCCACACTCTCTATTTTTATTGCCAAGGATCCAGTTCCTTAATCCTCCCACTAATGCTCTACTAACCACCCTCTATAATCCAACGTGTGGCCACTATATCACATAGCCTAAATAAATAATACACTTGTATCTTTGTATCAATAAATCTGGCACCCTCATAAACATTAAACTTTAATCTACAATAGCTATATATCTATTAGGATTCCCTTCTTGGTATAAATAGGAAATCCATGCCCTTGTACATTTTAGGTATCCTGTGTGGGGTTAAATACCACCTGAAGACTATCCCCCCATTTCTGATCCCTTTTAAAATCCATGTTCCCCAGAAGGAGCAGAGCTTTGTAATAAGAAAACCCTCTCAGAAATGAGACACAAAAGATCCACAAAGGGACACACTTCCTTCCTTTTGGCCCAAGGAGCCTGGCCTCCTTCTGACTCTGGAGCCTCAGGAGAGAAAGAGGGGCCTCTGTTCAACTGAGGCTATTCCCCACAGTCATAACCAACACACAAAATGTGAGTCTGTGGCAGGGGGCGTGGTCTTCCAGGCCCTCTGCCCCCATTGGCCAGCCTCAAGAAGAGGCGGAGCTTCTGCTTCTCTATTTAGCTCTGCGTGTGGAAGAGAGAGCAAGGTGAGGAGAATTTTAGAGGGAGAAAGAGATAGACAGACAGGAAGGAAGGAAGGAGAAAGTGAGTGGAGTGGAGCGACAGCAGAGAGACAAGTCCTGGAACCACTAGGCTTCTCTGCTGCCCTGAGGTCTGGGTGGGCTTGGCTTGGGTCTACTGCTGCTGCTGCTGCTTTCCTTTGGCCACTGCTATTAAGGAGGGGAGGAAGGAGGCCCAGCAGTCCTTCTAGGCAAGGCCCACTCTCTCTGAAGGTGGGAGAGTGGGACTCCCCAAAGGGGATTTCAATGCTTTCAATGGTGGCTCTCATGCTATAGCAAAGATGATGATGATGATGATGATATTATCAGGCCGGGGGGAGGGAGGATAGAGCTGGTGCCACACCTTAATAACCATTAATGCCACCATCGTTGGGCATTCTTGCTTTGCACCACTGTAATGGCCATGGCTCATTGCTATGGAACTCTGGGAATGTTCTTTTGGTTTGGCATTTTAGGTGTTGTTAAGGTTTGGAAATACTGTTTGAGGCTCCTTCTGACTTTGGGGTCCTTTCATTCTCCATTTTGGGTTTCCTGAAGGCCTCAAACTGCCAACTGCCAAGCGCTGAGGCAGAGACGGCCATCTTGTTATCTGGAGGCCATTTTGTGCTGCTTGTGACTGTGGGGAATAATGTTCCAGAACCTTCTCTGAGGCCTCAGTTGAACAGAGGCATCTCTTTCTCTCCTGGGGCTCCAGAGTCAGAAGGAGGCCAGGCTCCTTTGGCCAAAAGGAAGGCAGTGTGTCCCTTTCTGCCTCTGGACCTCCATTTTGGGGTGAAGGAAGTAAGGAAAGAAGGAAGGGGTCTGTGGGTGTCTGAGGAAGGGGAGGTAGGGACTCAGGGCCAATGGGAGGCTGGGCTATGGTGCCTGGGAGAGAGAGGTGGGGAAAGAGACTCTCCCTTTGGACCCTCGCTGGGGAAGGTCCACCGATCCTTGCCTCCCCCTTTGGGAAAGGAGACCCCCTCAGTCCCCTGGACTCACTCCTATCTAGCAATAAATTTAATAAATAAAAACTCAGATCTATTTCTATGGCGTGTTATAGACGGGCACACGAGGCACCATCATCGCACCACGATTATGTGCAAGGGGCAGTGCTTCCGGACGCACCTTTCCCCTCGCACGTAATCCATACGTCAAAATGGCATATACAGATGGGCGCCACCATTTTGACGTAGCAGACGCTCTGTGTCCGCACGTCCAAACCTGGAAGAGACGTCACGAGCGCGCGCTTTTGTCACTTGCGACGTCTCTTCCGGGTTTCCGGAAGGAGCGCAATTTTCGTGCAGTTTGGCACTGCAACCGGCAGCGGCCTGAGAGACACATAACGGGTCTATGAGACACATGGAAGGAAATCAGAAAAGACCTAGAAAAATGGGGGAAATTACACTTATCGCTTTTAGGAAAAATATCACTGATCCAAATGAGTTTCCTTCCTGAAATACTGTTTCTGTTTCAAGCGATACCCTTCATCCAGAATGAAAAACCATTGAATCTATGGCAAAAGGAAATCTCAAAATTTATTTTGAATTAAAAGAAAAGACCCAGGATAGAAATGAGAATACTTTGTGATGACAAAAGTAGAAGAGGACTTTATTATGCTGCTTGTTGTTTAGTTTGGATTAGAGAATGGGTTCTGTTAGAGAATGAATAATTGTTATGTATGGAGGGTGAAAATTTAAGATTTGTCTGGAATGGATTCTTAATTTATGGTAAAGAGAAAGTTCATAAAGAAAGCACAAATCATTTCGTAAGAAAAGCTCTATTGAAGATCTGGGGGAAAACAAGTGTAGAATATGTCCAAAAATACGGTGTTTGCCGCATGAGGCTCTTTTTGGGAGGAAAGGTATCCAGAAAACTAAATGGTTAAGATACAAGGATGTCCTGAAAGAATCGCAAGGAAAACTAGAGATCAAAACACAAGAAGAACCTAAAGAATCTGGCCTAGATTGTCACTGGTATCTTTATCATCAAATGAGGGAGAGGTTTAAAATAGATGTGAAATTAGAAGGATTACAAAATGAAACATGGGAATTGTGGAAGCCATGCTCCATGGTCATTCCATGCCTGATGAGAGTGTTGGGTGCGAGGCATTGGAGAAGCCTCCAGCTGTGTTTCTCTAGCCAGAAGCCAAAGGAAGGCATTCTCCTCTGAGGGCCACTGGGGAGGTCAGGAGGTTTCAGCACATGATGCGCTCGTTTCATATCTAGCTACAGGGACATAGCCAGGGTCCTCTCCAATTCCCCATCCCTGACCCCCCTCCACTCTCACAAGGCATGGAGTGTCAGGACCATGGTGAACAGGTCTGAGGAAATGACATGCATGTGGCCACTAGGGGGAGCTGTTGTGGAAGTCATTGACAGCTCTAGTGGCAGTTAGATGTGTCAGCATTTAAACAGTGCATCACTGGAATGTTGATGCAACTGTCAACTGTCATTCTCAGCTGTCACTGAGGAAGAGTCAGACAGTGTGTGCCTCAGACTGGGTTGTTACTGGTGTGGATGGTGGAGGGTGTCGATGTATATAGTGTTGTACACAGTGGAACTTCTTATAGGAATACAAGCCTCATCTGAGAGAAGATTACAGTGTCTCTTTGCTCAGTGAGAAAGCGACAGGTGTTTCTTCAGCTCACAAGATACTGACTACAGTCAAGGTGAAGAATCTGGCGCCCACGTGCTGCGCAACATAATAACGTCAAAAGCATTTTAACATGGAGTATCTGTTGTGTAGGGGAGCTGCAGTGAATCCATGCTAGGTCCATGGGGCTTTGTTTGGTGAAGAGGGAGGAAGGGGATACTCACCTCTGCATTTGCTCAGAGGAGGCATATGTCACCTGTGTATCTCACTAGCAGCATGCTGTTCTCTGTGTCTTTGAGTGATGCAGGATTTCTTGACAAACCAAGCCTAACCCTAGTCTCTTTTCTCAGGAACCTCATCTTGGTCCCCTTGTACACAACTTTGTGACATATTTTGCTGAAACACACCCAAGTGCAGGGCCACCAGGACTCCCCCACCAACCTAATGGCCAACACAGAGGCCAAGCGGAGGGAGATGGGCTCCAAGAGAAAGAGGCTGTCGAAGTACAACTCTTTGGTGAGTTGCCATCCTGACTATTAATTTCATTTGTGTCACTGCTGGGGCAGCTCATGAAAGCAAGTGGAGAACATATTGTCCCAGTTTGGCAGACAAAGTCCTGGTTAATCCTCTGTCACCCCACTTTTTCAGGGGCTTTCAAAAATGTCCCTGTTTCTCTCTCCTCCTCCCACTTTCCCCCTTCTTCAGCTCACTTCAATTTTAGCATAATGAGGGCCAAGGAGTTTGCACCCCATCAAGTCAAAAGTGGGGAGAGGAGAAGAAAGAAGGAGACAGGATCTTGTCCTTGATAGGAGTCTGAGGCAAAGGCAAACTGCTATGCCCTTCCCCACTTGTGTGATCTTCCTCATAAACAACTTTGACCATCTTCACCACTTTCTGGTGTTGCTTGTCCACATGTGTCTTGTTCTTCCCTTCTGTGAAATGTTGGGGGATATGGGAGAATGTCTCTGGATCTAAATTGGGGGTGGCCCCATGGCCCTCAAGCCCACAGTGCTCCCCAAAACTGCTTTTTAGAAATGACATTTGCCTCTGAAATTTGGCAACAAATGACTAAATGCACTATAATCTTTGGAAGCCAAATGTACTATACGTGTCGGGATAGTCAATATCCTAATCCATCCTCAGTATCCCAGCCATGGCCTAAATTATATTGTTTATTATATTGAAAGAATTTGAGACAAACTGGATCTCAAAGGCAGTAGCTTTTTTTCTTGCTAATAGAATTTAAAGTTTCTTTCCTGGACTAAATTCTGAGGTGATCAAGTAATTTTTGAGATGCATCATGTGCTCCCCCCACCCCTCCTTTTATTAGTCATTCTCTGGATGAGGGCTATTTTCTATTGCAGGTGACCTTTGCAGAAGTGTCAGTATATTTCACTGAGGACGAATGGAAACTGCTGACACAGAAGCAGAGACTTATGTACAAGGATGTGATGATGGAGAATTACGAGAATGTGGTCTCTGTGGGTAAGGAAGCTGAATTCATTGCTCTTACTATGAAGACTGAGGGCCCTTTGATTCTACATTATCATGGCACTATGATTCCACTTTAGAATTATAGAATCACAGAGCTGGAATAGACCACAAGGATCATCTGCCTCAACCCATTGCCATGCAGAAACACACACTTAAAGCATCCCCGTCCAGTGGCCACCCAGCCTTTGTTTAAAGACCTTCAAACAACTTTAAAGACCTTCGAAAAAGGAGTGCTTTTGAAATGAATAATAATAATAAGATTCTCCAATGCTCTGAAGGAGTATATTCCACTGTTGAATAGCTCTTACTGTCAGGAAATTCCTCCTAATGTTTAGGTAGAACCTCTTTTCCTGTGGCTTGCGTCCATTGTTCTGTGTCCTTTGCTCTAGAGCAGCAGAAAGCAAGCTTGCTCCATCTTCAGTAGCTCTTCAAATATTTGAACAGGGCTATCATACCCACCCTGAACCTTCTCTTCTCCAGGCTAAACATTCCCAGTTCCCTAAACACTCCTCATGGGGCTTGATGGTTTCCAGATCCTTCACTATTTTCATTGCTCTCCTTTGGATACACTCCAGCTTCTCAACATCCTTTTTGAATTATGGTGACCAGAAGTGGACACAGTATTCCAAGTGAGGGCCTGACCAAAGCAGAATAGACTTGCACTATTACTTCCCTGAATCTATAACATATAATCAAAGAGTTGAACGGAAGTAGAAGGGCCATCCAGTCCAACGCCCTGCCATAACACTATACTCGTACTGATGTAGCCTAGCATCACATTGGCCTTTTTAGCTGCTGACCCTCACCAAATTGGAGTCCAGATCCCCAACCCCCCCCCCCCCCGGTGCTTTGCCTTTCCTAATGAATTATTTGTATAGTTATTATCCTCACTTTCTCAACAAATGGGCCTGAAAGTGTTCCTTTTATGCATCAGGCACTTTGGGTATGTCTCTGTGATAGAGAGATGGAGTGAATGTGAAAAACAGAAAGGCAGGGAAGAGATGTTGTAGGTGAAATGCTGAAACAGTGCAGATGGGCAAGAGGAAAGGTTGGAGTGCGGAGGAAGCAAGGGAAGGGGATCAGGCATCTGGGAGCCAGGAGGGGAAGGCAGGAGCAAAGCCAGGATCGCCTAGCTCTGTGTGGACGGAAGGGACCCCTGGGAAGGGCCAGGAGAGGGGCCTTGAGGATTGGGAGGCAGCTACGAATCTGACAGAGTGAATTTCTGAGAACCAGCTCAAATCTTTGTTTTCAGACATATTTAGGGGTTCCATTTAGCAATTATGTGCAATATCTATGAAGGGAGGAAAGGAGGACACACACCCAGAAGCACACAGAACTCCAAAAGCATTTCAAATAGGTTTTTATGTTTTATTTAGGGGAAATCAAAATACAGACACACATGTAAGTATTCACACACATGCGCAAGAACAAGAACAGGTTGGAATGGTAAAGAGATGCAAGACTTTCATAATGGTAATGCCTTACCTAGGCGGATCTTGATTCCAATTGCTGAGGGTTCGAAATGGGAAGAGAAGTCAGGACATCCTGTGACAAGTGGGGTTGGCGAGTGCATTGAGGTGCTTAGCCATGTAAACTGCCAGACTGTCTGTAATTGGACTGACGTCAAAGAACAGCCAGTCGGGGCAGATATTTATACTGGAATTGTTGCTTGGGGGCAGAAACTGAGTGTTCAAAAAGGTTTTACTCACTTTAAAATGTTTCCTGGGGGGGGGGGGAGAATGGTCAGAAACCAAATTGAATGCAATGGGTGCTTGGTGCAAATATCTCAGACAAAAAGGATTAGCACATAGCTCTTGGATCCTTCTTGGCTCTGAATTCCGCACAGTCTGCAAGTGATGCTCCCAGATGCCGCTCAACAATAACATAGCAGAGTATGGAAGCAAATACCCAGATATAGATATTGGCAATGCACTGACCACTTTTCACACTTAAAAATAAGTCACAAACACAGTTGATTTCATCTAAATCCTTGGAGGTTCTCTATTTTGAATTGCAAATTAATACAAATATTTGCAAGCTCTCCTCTCCGACTTCCATCAAATTCACCATCTCTTGTACACACACCTCCAATCCAATCCACACCAGTCCGCATGTGAGCTGTATACTGTCTTGGTTGTGAGTCATCTCCTGGAGCCAAACATCACGAAGTGACCTCTGCAGTTAGCTTGCATCATACCTTGGGCTCTGACTCGGCACTGTCTGGCAGTCTCACAGGATATGATGCCGCATGTCAATCAAAGTATATTTGCACATGTTTCATGGAATATTTTTTCAACAGTCCTTTGACTATCTGCTTCCACTGATTCACTCAAGGCAGTCCCCATCCAGTCTTTACTTTGCTAGCTGCTATGAGTAAGGATATAATCATTCCATGGATTTAGGGGCATAAGCAACAAGTTCATGCTTGGGTTACTCACAGCAACTTTATTAATTTAATCTCAAATAGGGAGGGTTCAAAAGGGGCTAAATCTTGGGGTAACACACTCCTCTCTTAAGTCGGATTTTCAGTCTTATGTGTCATTGTCCTTCTTTACAGAAGAACATTTGAGTCATGAGAAAGCCCACACAGGAAAAAAGTCATATAAATGCCAGCATTGTGGGAAATGTTTTGCCTACAAGTCAGTCCTAGTCATTCATCAGAGAGTCCACACTGGAGAGAAGCCATACAAATGCCAGCATTGTGGGAAATGTTTTTCATCAAAGTCAAAGCTAGTGAGACATCAGAAAGTTCACACAGGAGAGACACCATACAAATGCCAGCATTGTGGGAAATGTTTTTCTTTGAAGTCACACTTAGTGAGACATCAGAGAGTTCACACAGGAGAGAAGCCATACAAATGCAAGCATTGTGGGAAATGTTTTTCTCAGAAGCCAGACCTAGTGAGACATCAGAGAATCCACACAGGAGAGAAGCCATACAAATGCCAGCATTGTGGGAAATGTTATTCTTGGAAGTCAATCCTAGTGACACATCAGAGAGTCCACACAAGAGAGAAGTCATACAAATGCCAGCATTGTGGGAAATGTTATTCTCAGAGGTCAAAGCTAGTGACACATCGGAGAGTCCACACAGGAGAGAAGCCATACAAATGCCAGCATTGTGGGAAATGTTATTCTCGGAGGTCAAACCTAGTGACACATCAGAGAGTCCACACAAGAGAGAAGTCATACAAATGCCAGCATTGTGGGAAATGTTTTTCTCAGCAGTCAAACCTAGTGAAACATCAGAGAGTCCACACAGGAGAGAAGCCATACAAATGCCAGCATTGTAGGAAATGTTTTTCTTCAAAGTCAGACCTAGTGAAACACCAGAGAGTCCACACAGGAGAGAAGCCATATAAATGCCAGCATTGTGGGAAATGTTTTTCTGACAAGTCAGCTCAAGTGAAACATCAAAGAAGCCACACAGGAGAGAAGCCACACAAATCCCAACAATGATCTAACAAGAAGTCAAGAAGGAATACAAAAATATATATTTTCAGTTCCAGGGATAATAAGAAATGACCCTTGTGATTTTTTGTGTTATTTTGTCTGTCCATATGTCTGTTTTAAAGTTATATTTTATTAAGTTTAGGTTTTAATTGCTATTAGTATAGATAATTCCTTTGGGTTATAAATTTGTCTGGGGATAGTGGGTCGTGGTATAGGTTAGCTATATGGGGGGCTGGGATTTATTACAGCTGGCTAGAATAGTTATGGGAAGGATAGCTTTTGGAATGTGTGGGATATTGGCTGTAGAAAGTTGGGGTCTGGTAGTGCTAGAAAGAGGGCTAGTTTTTGGGAACTTTAAAGGGGGGCTGGTTAACTGTGGGGCATAGACTGTGGGGACTGGAGGTGGGGTAAGTATAGTAAAGGGTGGAGTTTTGGCTTTGGTGTTTTAATGTATTGTTTGCTTTGGAGTGGGCAGTTCTGGCTTAAATACTGAATTTATTATTGTGTTTTCATTAAAGTTCTTTGTTGTTTCAACACACTGGACTCTTCGATGCATAGAAGTTCTGAATTTGCACAGAACGGACACTTGCTTCTTTCCTCAGTCCTCAGCTCCATTTGCAGCTGTAAGAAGCAAACACACAACACGCGCACACACTCTTATATACACTGGTGCCTCGGGTTACGAAATTAATTCGTTCCGCCATTCCTTTCGTAACCCGAAAATTTCGTAACCCGAAACACTTTCCGTTAGCACTGGAAAGCCTATAGCTGCACTTTGCAGCATTTGAATTTCGCGCCAAAATGAATTTCGTAACCCGAAAAATATTTCGTAACCCGAAACAGTTTTTGCCAATCCAACTTTTTCGTATCCCGGAAATTTCGTAACTCGATCATTTCGTATCCCGAGGCACCAGTGTATATCCACACAAACAGACAGAGCTATATTTACAATGCAGAGCCTCCTTCCCTGCCTTTGCCTCCTGAGTTCAGCTCCTTACCTTGGGCTCCATTCCAGCCTCATCCAATTCTCATGGAAGGAAGGAAGGAAGGAAGGAAGGAAGGAAGGAAGGAAGGAAGGGGAGGTCACTGAATCCCCTCACACTCCTTCCCTTCCTGCAAAGGCAGCCAGCAGAATAATCAGCAGCAAGGCCCTACAGATTCCTGTGGATGCTCAGGGGGGCCTTTGGGGGCATGTGCGCATGCGCAGTCTCCGCATCTGAAGCCATTGCTGCCCTCACGCTCTGTTCTGAGGGAGGGAAGTGGGGGAGAGCCTCTTTCATTCGGAGGAATGGCTGGAGAGTCTTCTTATGAGGCATTGGGGGGCTATAAGAAGGAAGGCAGCCCCATCTCCTCCCCCCAAACAAAGCTGGGGGGGGGGAAAAAGATTTTTGTGCCAAATAAAGAGCATCACAGAGGATAGCACTGGAAACAACATTTTTTTCGGTGGGGGGCTTCCCCTGGGGGGAGGGGGCTTTGTCTGAGGAGAGGGAAAACCTCCAATTTAGGCCACAGCCAAGAGGTCACAAACAGAGGGAACCCAAATCCCCTCCTGAAGAGAGGGACAACCCTCCTGGCAACTGAGAATTAGACTTAGAGGCCTATAGGATCCAGAGTAGACACATGCCCCCACATAATACTTTCACAACAACCCTGTGGAAGAGGCCCAGCAGAGAGACCAACCGCCCCAGAAAGATCCCCCCTCCCTCCAGTACTGGGAACAGGCACCTTCCCCCAGTAACCCATTATTAGAACCTTCCACAGCTCACTGTGATGTTTTAAATTACCATTTTGCAGATAAAATCCCTCAGATAAGAGCTGACTTGGATGTCGACATTATTACAGAGGCTAAAGGTGAGGTGTCCAGTGACTCCGTAAATAAGATCATACTTTATCAATTTGAATCTGATTACCAAGGATGTGGACAAGTTCCTTAGAAGTGCGAAGAACACAACTTCCCCTCTGGACCCTTGCCCTTCATGGCTGGTCATCCATGGAGGAAATGCACTTAGGACTCACCTGAGATATATCATAGATGCATCTCTTAGGGAGGGCTATGTTCCATCTTGCTGAAAAGAATCAGTGGTACGCCCTCCCTAGATCCCTTGGACATGAACCATTGCAGACTGCTCTTTCATCTTCCATTTCTAAGAAAGATGATTGAGAGGGCAGTTGCTCTTCAAGTGGTCTTAGATGAAACAGATTATCTAGACCCATTTCAAACTGGCTTCAGGATGGGATATGCAGACGAGACTGCCTTAGTAGATGATCTTCACTTGAGTATCGACAGGAAATGTGACCCTGTTGATGTTTTTTGATCTCTCAGTGGCTTTCAGTACCATCGACCATGGCATTCTTCTGGATTGCCTGAGGAAATTGGGGATCAGAGGCAATGCACTGCAGTGGTTCTGGTCCTATCTCTCAAGCAGATTCCAGATGGTGATGCTTGGGGACAGTTGATCCTTTAAAAAGGAGTTTAAATCTGGCGTTCCTCAGGCAACATCCTGTCTCCAATGCTGTTTAACATCTACATGAAACCGCCTGGAGAGATCATCCGGAGGCATGGAGTGGGATGCTATCAGTACACTCATGACACCCAACTATACCTTTTCATCCCCCAAACCTCAGCGTCAACTAAGGAAGGAATCTCCTCTCTGAATAAATGTCTTGGGGCAATAATGTGCTGGATGAGGAAAAACAGATTGAAACTGAATCCAGATAAGACGGAGGTGCTTGTTGTTGGAGGTCCTAACCCAGGTATGGAGATTTGTCAACTAGTCCTGTATGGGATCACACTTCCCTTAAAGTCCTGTGTTCACAGTTTGGGGGTGCTCCTGGATCCGTCGCTCCAGATGTCAGATCAGATAAATGCAATGGCCAGGAATGCCAATTATTAGCTTTGGTTGATACGCCAACTGTGTCTTTCCTGCAACCTGAAGACCCGAAAACTATAATACACTTGCTGGTATCTTCCTGTCTTGACTTCTGTAATGCGGTCTACAAAGGGCTACCCTTGCACCAAGTCCAAAAACTTCAGTATGGCAGCCAGAGTAGTCACTGGAAGATCTAGAGGTGATCATATTAAACCTATATACTAAAGTCTCTTCACTGGTTGCCTATTACTTTCTGGGCACAGTACAAGGTGTTGGTTATAACCTTTAAAGCCCTTCAGGGCTTGGGTGTAGCTTTCTCACAGGATCTCCTTCTCCCATAAAATCTGCCCTAGACATTGAGGTCCTCTAGTAAAAACTTACTGCAGTCAGCAAAAACTAGGCTGGCTGCATTTACCCAGAGGACCTTCTCTCCTGTTGCTCCCAATTTATGGAATAGCCGGCCGGAAGAGATCCAATATTTCACAAGTCTTGAAAGGTTTACAAAAGCAGTCAAGATGTATCTCTTCCAGCAGGCCTTTCCAGATTAACATTCCAGCAATCTCCTATTAATTTAATTAATCCTATTGATTTAATTAGTTGTCCAACAATTGCTCTAACTGCCTCTGCCCTGTTTTTAATAATTGTTTTAATAATAATAACAAAGTACTGTTTTGACGGTATTTGAAACCTGAAAAAATACATGAAACATCTAAGAATACTGTAGTTTGGATCGGTGCTGGATGTGCGGAAATGGAAAAGGCACATTTTTCCATCTCTGCTGATCCTGTGTAAAAATGAAAGAATACTGGCATAAAGTACAGCGTATAATATTTAAAATGTTGCAAGTGAATCTAAAATTTGCTTGAAAAGTATTTTTATTAAATATTATTGAAAATGGAGTGGAAAAATTGCATGGCAGAGTATTGTTTTATCTTTTATCAACAGGAAGGATGACCCCAGCAAAATAATGAAGACAAAGGAAAGATCCTGAAGGAGAAGAACGTCTGTTAAGACTATTTGATGCATTGGAAGCAGATAAACTCACAAGACTGGGATAAAGTGATGGATATATCAGAAAAGAATGGAAGACTGAAGGGAATACAATGGATAAAATATCCCAACTTTAAAGGACGTTACATCAATGTTATTTAATTAAGTGATATTAATTTTAAACTATTATGGGTAAAGACACCTCTTTTTATCAAAAAACTAAAACCAAAAAGGTGGATTAGTTAAAGGGGGGGGGAAGGGGGGGATAAATTCTCTGACAACTGATAGGATTAGATGATCTATTCCTGGTTTCTCTCGTGCTTTGCTTTTCTTGTTCTTTCCTTGTATATTGTTAGAGACATGGATTGAAGGGTACAAAAAGCGAATGGAAAATGTTTAAACAAGGGATCAAGAGAATGAAAGGTGAAAAAGAAAACAAAGACACAGCAAAAGAACATAAACTTGGAAAGTCTTTTGTTTGTTTGTTGTGGGATCTCAGGTTGGATATAGTATGAGTTTGGATTAAATTTAGTATGTTTTACAAGTTATGTTGCTTGTGATTATTTGTATTTGTCAAGTCTTTTAATTGTATCTATGTTATTGTTGTTGGTCCTATATGGTATTTTCTTTAGCAATAAAGTTAAAAAACATACAGTATCCTGAAATCTAGAAATCATATCCAGGAGAAGGTGTTTTTTTGGCCACACTGCAAACAATAACCTCAGAAATCCACAAAACAGTGATACCTTTCTCCTGTTTGATGTTTAACGCTTTTTCCCAATGAAGAACCCAGCTGAGCTTCAAAAGTTTTTTCCTCCATCTTTTTTGTGCATTTTGGTTGGCCACTAAAGGTATCCCTGTTTTGTGGATTGTGGGTGTTATTGTGGTTTGCTTTATGGTCCAGCCAGCATGGCAACCTCTGGATATGATCCCTAGAGTAGGAATCCCTCTTTGTCTCATGGCTGTTTGGGGCTTTTCTCCCTCCCTCTCTGCCCCATAGAAGTCAAGGGGGACTCAGCTTTGCGAAGGTCTCTTCCAAGGGGCTAGGATTCAGAGACATAGGTTTAATTTGCATTACAGAAATAGTGCACTTCAACACTGCTTTAACAGCCATGGGTCAATTCTATGGAGAGCTGGGATCTGTAGTTTTGTGAGCTATGTAGCCTCTCTCAGGGAGCTCTAGTGTGAAAAGAGACTACAAATCCCAGAATCCCATAGCATTGAGAAATGGCAGTTAAAGCGATGTCAAACTGCATGAATTCTGCAGTGCAGATTCAACCATAAGCCATGTTATTCAGGAATATCAGTATCCTAAGGGATCTTGTAGCATCTTTGAGACTAACGGAGTGAAAAAAGTTGTAGCATATGCTTTTGTAGACTTGTGTCTGGAGTAGCCAGAACCTTCTTTTGTCCTCCATTTTGGGAGAGGAGAGAGGGAGGCCGAATGGAGAGAGCTCCCTCGGAAAGAAGCCGTGTCTCTCCAGGCTGAGAGGCCAGAGACCTAGGAGCAGGGCCTCTGCGGTTGGGGAGGAGTCACTGTCTGAAGCATTGGACCTTCTGGGACCTTCCTTTTGTGCCCATGGAATACAACTGCTTCTTCCCACCAAGAACCCAAAATAGTCCTCTCCGAAATCCCTTTCTGGGATCATTGGTGAACTGCCCTGGGCCCTACTATGTTGCAAGAAATAAAAATACACATTTGAAATGATGTAAAACAGCTCATGCTTAAATAATACATGCCTTAAAAGTGACACCAGATTCTCCCCATCCCACCTGGACTTCCTTTTCAGGTTAAAATGTGGGGGGCAAAGCATGAACCATGGCTCCATGCATCAGGGACTTCTCTGTAACCCACAGCGGTCAAAAATGTCTGGGGTCTTTTCGTGATCTTGGGATGTGAGGGACATTTCCGCCATGAGATGAGGTGTCCTCTGCTTGCTTCCCAGAAGCATGGTGAAAACGTCCCTCATGTTGATGTTTATAATTGTTGCTTGCTTATTTTAACCAATTCTATTTTATATTATTGCCTATTGTTTTATACATGTTTTGTAGATTGGCAGGTTTTATTTTTATTGACTTGACCATTTGTATGTACAGCACTGTGTACATTTACAGCACAATAGAAATAAACAATAATAATAATAATAATAATAATAATAATAATAATAATAATAATAATAAGTTGCACTCTCTCAGCCTCAGAGGATGGCCATGGAAACCCACTCTGAAGAAACCTGCCAAGAAAACCCCTTCGGAGACTCCCATAAGGTCACCATAAGACCTGGAAACAACTGGAAGGCAGACATTGGGAAATGGGTGCAAGCCTTGCCTTGGGAAAGTGTAATGACTGGGCTCCAGTCAATGGAGGTCTTCTTTAGGCAGTAAAGGGAGGTTTATGCAAATGCAGAATGACATCACTGCTATGGAAGGCTCTCTTGACCAATCAGAGAGCAAGATGAAGGTTCTTCTGGAAGCTTCTGTGAGAAGGAGATATAAGGCCTGAGAGACCAAGAGACAGTTGGGGGAATTGTGTCGGTTGGAGATAGAGAGAGAGAGTTAAAGAGCGGATCTTGGAAGTTAGTCTCAGAATTGGACATTTAGGTCTATTTATTATTTTAATAGTTTGTGTGAATTGAATATTATATACTTACAAATATTGTACCTGCAAGACTCTTAATATCTTGTGTGACTTACATTTCAGTTATATTTTGTTATTTATAATACCTCCTTAGAGTATCTACTACTCAGGCAGAGGCAGCCATTTTGTATTCTGGCGGCCATTTTGTGTTGCTTGTGACTGTGGGGAATAATGTTCCAGAACCTTCTCTGAGGCCTCAGTTGAACAGAGCATCTCTTTCTCTTCTGAGGCTCCAGAGTCAGAAGGAGGCCAGGCTCCTTGGGCCAAAAGGAAGGAAGTGTGTCTCTTTGTGTGTCTTTTGTGTGTTTCATGCAGTTGTGCTCCTTCTGGGGAACATGGGTTTTAAAAGGGATCAGAAATGGGGAGGATAGTTTTAATACAAGCCTTATTCTTCTTCTTCACAAACATTGGGCTTTGGCTCCTAAGAGGAGGCTTGCACCCCAAAAAAGTCCAAAAGGAGCTCCTTTGGGAGGTTTCTTATTAATACATTTTCAGGGAAGAAGGAAGGAGACAGACCAGAATAACTCATATTACCAAGAATGAAACACACAAACATAGAAACAAACAAGAACAACAAAAATAAAGATTAGAGACTAAAACAAACGATTTATTTTTTAAAGGAAAATATTATTAGGAGGCTAAAACAAGAATTGGGTGCTTCCACCCTCTTACAACTGATTTAGGCTGTATCTACACTACAGACATAATCCGGTTTGAAACCGCTTTAACTCTCCTGGCTCCATCCTATGGAATCCTGGGATTTGTAGTTCATTGTGGCATGAGAGCTCTCTGGCAGAGAAGGCTAAATGTCCAAAAGGTAAAATCCCAGGATTCCATAGCACTGAATGGTTAAAGCAGTGTCAAAGTGCCTTATTTCTATAGTGCGGATGCAGCCTTCTTGGGAAAGGGGCTGATGCTGAGGAAAAGAGGAGGAATGCAGAAGCAAAGGAGGACGGACGGACGGATGGAGGGCCACCTGCAGCTGGACTGGCCTCCCTGAGCGGTCAAGACCTGAGCTGGGTTGTGGACGATGGGCACTCTTAATATTAATAATATATCTCACTATTGATTATAATTAAGCAGGGTTCCTCCTTTCAATAGCATCAGAAAAATGTTTAGGTGTTGTTTAGGTTTGGAAGTCCTGTTTGGAGACTTTTTGTGTTCTCACAGCCATCGGGTGCCATCAGGAAAACCTTTCTTTAGGATCAGAAATCCTGTTTGAGGTCCCTTCTGACTTTGTGACCCTTTCATCCTCCATTTTGGGTTCCCTGAAGGCCTCAAACTGCTAACTGAGGCAGAGGTGGCCATTTTCTGTTCTGGCGACCATTTTGTGCTACTTTTGACTGTGGGAAATAATGTTCCGGAACCTTTTCTGGGGCCTCAGTTGAACCGAGAGGCTCCTCTTTCTCTCCCTGAGGCTCCAGAGCAAGAAGGAGGCCAGGCTCCTTGGGCCAAAAGGAAGTCAGTGTGTCCCTTTGTGCCTCAGGCCCTCCATTTTGGGGTGAAGGAAGGAAGGAAGGGGCCTGTGGGGGTCTGAGGAAGGGGAGGCAGGGACTCAGGGCCAGTGGGGAGGCTGGGCTTTGGGGGCTGGGAGAGAGAGGTGAGGAAGAGACCCTCCTTTTGGGCCCTAGCTGGGGAGAGTCCACTGGTCCTTGCCTCCCCCTTTGGGAAAGGAGACCCCCTTAGCCCCCTGGACTAACTCCTGCCACTCATTCCTAGGGCTGGGACTCAGAGGAGTTTCCTAGGCATTGTCACCTTCTGCCCTACATGGCCATTGGCACTGACCTTTCCCCATTGCCTTCCCTCCCTCAGCCCTGTGGACCTCCTCCTCCTTCGCACTCAGAGCAACCCTTCTCTACGGCTGAGGAGACGGCCTCTGACCCAGGGAAGCTCCGGCCATAAAGGACTGCAGGAGAACCCTTTCTGGGTCTTTGTACTGAAGGTAGGCCTTTATTCCTGGTGCAGGAAGAGTACCTTTGTTTAAATGTTTCAGTCCAGGATTGTGTGGAAAGGTTGCAGCTGAGAGAGTGAGCCATTGGGAGAATGAGGAACCACCAGGCCAGACAAACTGACCCAGCAGAACCCTCTATTCTCCAGGTGGAACCAGGTTACAACTGGCCGTTCACTGACATAGGTCCTCCCATAAAATTGTGGAAGCAATCCCACATGGCCATTCCATGCATAGTGTGAGTGTTGGATGTGAGGTATTGAAGAAACATCCAGCTGTGTTTATGTAGTGAGAAGCAAAATGAAGACATCTTCCTCTGAAGGTCACTGGGGAGGTCAGGAGGTTTCAACAAATGATGCAACCATTTCACATCTAGCTACGGGGACATAACCAGGGCCCTCTCCAATTTCCCATGCCCTAATCCCCCATCACTCTAATAAGGCATGGAGTATCTGTTGTGTAGGGGAGCTGCAGTGTATCTATGCTAGGTCCAGGGAGCTTTGTTTGATGCAGAGGGAAGAAGTGGATGCCCACCTCTGCATCAGCCCAAAGGAGATATTTGAGAAGTGCATATGTCACCAGCAGGATGCTGTTCTCTGTGACTTTGAGTGCTGCAGGATTTTTTGCCAAGCCAATCCTAACCCTGGTCCCTTTTCTCAGGAACTTCATCTCGGACTCCTTGTACACGGCTTTGGGGCCTCTCTTGGTGGAAGTGACCAAGTGCAGGGCCACCAGGACCCCTGCCCACCTGATGGCCGACACAGAGGCCAAGCGGAGGGAGTTGGGCTCCAAAAGAAAGAGGATGCCGAGGTACAACAACTCTTCGGTGAGTCACTATCCTAAAAGCTTCATCTGTGCCACTGCTGAATGGAAGCAAATCACATACAGAGTTTGGCAGAGAGGGGTCCTGGTTAGTCCTCTGTCACCCCACTTCTTCAGGGGCTTTTAAAAATGTCCCAGTTGATCTCTCCTCCTCCCACTTTCCTCCTTTCTCAACTCACTTCAATTCCTGAGTGCAATTGAGTTTGCAGCCTATCAGCTCAAAAGTGGGGAGAGGAGAGTAAAGAAGGAGACAGGATATGACCCTTCTCAGGAGGCTGAAGCAAAAGCAAACTGCTGTGCCCTTCCTAGCTTGTGTGATCTTCCTCAAAAACAACTTTGGCCATCTTCCCTGCCTTCTAGGTTGCTTGTCCACATGTGTCTTGTTTTTTCCATCAATGAAATGTTGGGGGCTATGGAGAATGTCTCTGAATATAAATTGGGGGTGGGCCCAGTGACCCTTAAGCCCAGAACTGCTTTATAAAAATGACTTTTGCCTCCAAAATGTGGCAAGAAATGTCTAAATGCACTATAATTCTTTGGTGGCTAAATGTACTGTATGTGTTGGGATAGTCAGTATCCTAATTCAGCATCAATATCCCAGCCATGGCCTAAATTATATTGTTTATTATATTGCATATTATATTGAAAAGATTCGAGACAAAATGAATCTCAAACGCAGTAGCTTTTTTCTGGCTGACGGAATTTAAAGTTTATTTCCTGGACTGAATTCTAAAGTGATCAAATAATATTTGGAGGCACCATGTGCTTTCCTCCCCTTTTGCTTAGTCTCTCTGTGGATGAGGGCTATTTTCTGTTGCAGGTGACCTTTGCAGATGTGGCGGTTTATTTCACTGAGGATGAATGGAAACTATTGACGAAGAAGCAGAGGCTTATGTACAGTTCTGTAATGATGGAGAATTATGACAATGTGGCCTCTGTGGGTAAGGAACCGGAATCCACTAGCATTATGGAATCATAGAGTTTGAATAGACCACAAGGGCCATACAGTTCAACCCACTTCTGCCATGCAGGAATACACATTCCAAGCACCATCCAGCCTCTGTTTAAAGACCTCCACAGAAGAGAACTTCACCAAACTCTAAGGGAGTATATTCCACTGTTGAAGATCTCTTACTGTCCCAAGGTTCCTCCTAATGTTTAAGTGGAACCTCTTTCTCTGTGGTTTGCGTCCATTGTGGTGTCTCTTTTTCTCTGTAGCAGCATAAAGCAAGCTTGCTCCATCATCAATACAATCCTTTCCAATATTTAAACATGGATATCATATCCGCTGTTAATTTTCTTTTCTCCAGGGTAAACATACCCAGCTTTCTAAGCCGCTCCTCATAGGGCTTGATGGTTTCCAGATCCTTCACCATTTTGGTTGCCCGCTTTTGGGCATGTTCCAACTTGTCAACATCCTTTTTAGATTGTGGGGCCCAGAACTGAACACAGGATTATTCCAAGTAAGGCCTGACTCGTATTGATGCAGCCTAGAATCATATTGGCCTTTTTAACTGCCGCATCACACTGTTGGCCCATGTTGAACTTGTGGTCTACTAGGAGTCCTAGATCCCTGTCAAGCGTAGTTTAATTATGATAGCAACATCCTGTAGAATATTTGAATGTGTAGTTTAGTGAGGCACTATTGCTCTCCACTTTATAAGGAATCTAAATACCCCATTGTAAACTGCCAATTGTCAGAACCAGTTTCTGTGGTTCATCCAGAATGGTACTGGTGTTTAGGGGGGATTATTAGTAGTATAAATGCTAGTAGTTTTAAGTAGTTGGTAAGGATAGTGGGGCCTAGAAAGACTTGGGGAAAAGAAGCAGTTGTGGAGGCTCTTAACTGACTGGTTTGTGAGTTTTGGGTGGCAGACATGCCCCAGGAGAGAATGGCATATGGGAACGGTGGAAGAAGAAGGCAAGAGGTACTTTGGCAGCTGGGCTGTTTAGGGGCTGAAGGGGGAGGAAAAAGGAGGAGTATGAAGGTAGTTAACGATGGAGGGAAAAGGTTTTGATGCTTCAGAGACTGCTTAGACGTGTTAATGGACGCTTCTGCCTGAGTTTCTCAATAAACCTTTTGGTGCAAGCGAAGGACTTTTTAATTCTGAAACTTAGTTCTGCCCCCAGACATCACACCAATTCTTGGATTTGGTGAGAAGACAGCATGGAGATTGATGCATTTCTCACCCAAATGGTACTCAGCACATATCTCAGTATGTTTCCTACCTTTTTTTTTGAGGCTCTGGAATGGCTTCTTGGGGAAAAGCCCTCCCTTGGCCCTGCAATGGCTCAGAGAGGGTCCGACAGTGATGAAATGGCCTCCACTTCCCCAAAGGGATGCAATGGGATACTGAGGGGCAAAACATTATTCCTATTTTAAGGCAATACATTGTGTGGTTGCCCCTGAGATACCCAGGGGGCCAATGTGATGCTCCCAATCCCCAACAGTAGCCCATCCCTGTCTTAGAGATGTCCAAGTAGACCACAAATTGAGTGTGATGCAGCAGCTAATAAAGTCAATGCGATTTTAGACTGCATCTATAGAAGTATAGTGTCTTGATGAAGGGAAGTAATAGTGCTACTCTATTCTGCTTTGGTCAGGCCTCACCTGGAATACTGGGCACCACAATTCAAAAAGGATGTGGAGAAACTGGAGCGTGTCCAAAGGAGGGGAAATAATATGGTGAAGCGTCTGAAAACTATGCCCTATGAGGAAAATTAGGGAGCTAGGGATGTTTAGCCTGGAGAAGAGACAGTTAAGATATGATATGATAGACCTGTTTAAATATTTGAAGGGGTGTCATATTGAGGAGGGAACCAGCTTGTTTTCTGCTGCTCCAGAGACTAGAACGCAGAACAATGGATGCAAGTTACAGGAAAAGAGATTCCACCTCAACATTAGAAGGAACTTCCTGACAGTAAGGGCTGTTTGACAGTGGAACAAACTCCCTCAGAGATTTTGGTGAAGTCTCCTTCCTTAGAGGTCTTTAAACAGAGGCTGGATGGACATCTGTCGGGGATGCTTTGATTCCTGCATGGCAGAATGGGGTTGGACTGGATGGCCTTTGTGGTCTCTTCTGATTCTATCATTCTAGGCCTCTGGGAGCCAGGAGGGGAAGGCAGGATCCTAGCTCTCTGTGGACAGGAAGGGACCTCTGGGAAGAGCCAGGAGAGGGGCCTTGGGGATTGGGAGGCAGCCCCCAACCTGACAGATAATAATAATAATAATAATAATAATAATAATAATAATATTTCCCAATGGATCGAGGTGATATTACAATCATAAAATAATCACAAAACAATAGCATCCAATTTACACACAGTAAAACAACAAGTCGCTTAAAACTCAATTCAGGACAAATAAAAACTTTAAAATGCACAATTGCAATCTGAAGTGGGATTTTTGCTTAAGTTCTTTACAAGAAGTCAGGTGGGTAAGCCTTCCGGAAGGGATCCGTCTTAAGTGCTTTCTTGAAAGCATCCGAGGTGATAAGACGGATCTCCTCTGGCAAGTTGTTCCATAACTTGGGGGCCATGGCTGTGTATGTATCACGTACACACAGAAGAACTGGGTAACAAAGATGGGAGTGGTGAATAGTATTAGGTTTTCCTAATTGTAATACATTACCTAGATGGATCTTGATCCCAATTACTGAGGGTCCAGAAAGGGGAGAGGAGTCAGTAACTCCAATGGCAAGCGCAGCTGGCGAGTGTAGTGAGGTGTTTAGCAATGTAAACCAATGGAGTGTCTGTCTGCAACTGGACTGACGCTGAAGAACAGCCAGTTGGGGCTGATATTTATACTGAAATTATTGCTTGGTGACAGAAACCGAGCATTTGAAAAGGTTTAAATTGCTTTAGGATGTTTCCTGGTGGGAAAAGAATTATCTGAAACTGAAATAAATGAAATGGGTGTTTGGTGGAAATACTTCAGCCAAAAAGGATTGTCCCATCGGCTCTTAGGTCCTTCTTGGCTCTGAATTTTGGTCCCATTCACAAGACACTGTATAGCACAGTCTGAAGGCGACACTCCCAGAGCTCAACAATAAGATAGCAGAGTACAGAAGCAAATCTCCAGATATAGGCATTGACAATGCACTGACCAGTTTCCACACTTAAAAATAACTCACAGATACAGTTGATTTCCTCCAAGTCCTTGGAGG
>JACSCI010000142.1:37418-54859 GCA_016801065.1 Sceloporus tristichus | reverse complement strand
TTTATGCTTTTTAATATGTGCATCATTTTTCCTGATGAGTGACTTCTTGTTCCCATTCCGTTCTTGTTCTGGTGCTCTTTACATCAGGTTATGTTATACGCAGTCCATTCTTCTTTTAGTACATTCGCTTTCATGTCCTTGCATTACGGTGTCTTTATCTTTTGCACATTCCTTTTCGACTCAGCAGTTTGAGCTTTTCTTGCTTCTCTGTGCCAGATCCTTCATCTCCCTGTCACATTCACACATAACACACCTACGCACCATGCTATGTCTTCCTGTATGGCAGGGGCTTGGACTAGATGGCGCTTGTGGTGCCTTACAAAGCCAGAATCCTATAAATCCATGCTTTGTCATCCTGTCTGTCGGGGGTTGGACTACATGAGTCCTGTGGTCCATTCTTATTCTAGAATTCTATAAAAAAATAAAAACAACAACAACACAACAACATACAAAAATAACTTCATGAACAGAAAACTCTTACAAACAAAATCACAAGGGCTTTCTCTTATTACCAATGCATTGAAAATATTTTTCTTGTAATACTTCTTAACAAAAACAGTGCTAGTTCACTGCTGGCATTTATGTGGTTTCTCTCCTGCATGGACTCTCTGATGTATCGTTATGTATGACTTCGAGGAAAAACCTTTCCCACAATGCTGGCATTTGTATGGCTTCTCTCCTGTGTGGACTCTCTGATGTATCAGGAGGCTTGACTTCTGAGAGAAACATTTCCCACAATGCTGGCATTTGTATGGCTTCTCTGCTGTGTGGACTCTCTGATGTTTCACTACGTTTGACTTCTGAAAGAAACATTTCCCACAATGCTGGCATTTGTATGGCTTCTCTGCTGTGTGGACTCTCTGATGTATCACTAGGTTTGACTTCTGAAAGAAACATTTCCCACAATGCTGGCATTTGTATGGCTTCACTCCTGTGTGGATTCTCTGATGTTTCACTAGGTCTGACTTCTGAGAAAAACATTTCCCACAATGCTGGCATTTGAATGGCTTCTCTCCTCTGTGGACTCTCTGATGTATCAGGAAGCTTGACTTCTGAGAGAAACCTTTCTCACAATGCTGGCATTTGTATGGCTTCTCTCCTGTGTGGACTCTTTGATGCATGTCTAGGACTGACTTCCGAGAAAAACCTTTCCCACAATGCTGGCATTTGAATGGCTTCTCTCCTGTGTGGACTCTCTCATGTCTCACTAGATCTGACTTTGAAGGAAAA
Source organism: Sceloporus tristichus (assembly GCA_016801065.1). Taxonomy (NCBI): domain Eukaryota; kingdom Metazoa; phylum Chordata; class Lepidosauria; order Squamata; family Phrynosomatidae; genus Sceloporus; species Sceloporus tristichus. Next base: position 53,629 of record JACSCI010000142.1, on the reverse strand, counting down.
CATTTCCCACAATGCTGGCATTTGTATGGCTTCTCTCCTGTGTGGACTCTCTGATGTCTCACTAGGTTTGACTTTGAAGGAAAACATTTCCCACAGTGCTGGCATTTATGTGGCCTCTCACATGTATGGACTCTCTCAAGACTGACATGTTCTTCTGAAAAAAAAAAGAAGAAGAATGACAGACAAGACTGACTCTCCGAATTAAGAGAGGAATGTGTTACCCCAAGATTTAGCCACCTGTTAACCCTTCCCTATTTGATATAAAATGAATAAAGTTGGAGTGGGTGCCCTGAATTTAGCATTTTTGCAGGTATGGATCCCTACTCATAGGAGGTAGCAAAGAAGAGATTGTAGGAGAACCTGCCTTGAGAAAATGAGTGGATTTAGCTGCATGATCCATTTATGTCTGTAGAGGGTGAAGGGATTATGGCTAAGGAATGGGACTGGAAGGAAATAGTCAGAAAAAGGCTCTGAGAATCAGTGTGCTAATCCCTTTTGTCTGAGGTACTTGCTCCAATAATAATAATGATGATGATGATTTATTTATAGCCTGCCCAATCACAAGGAATCCGGGTGGGTTACAACAATAAAAATAAAGAGAATAAAATAAAATACAAAAATAAATAAAATACAGTAAAATAAAACAGAGCGATCTGAGTTACAGTAAAATGCACAGTTAGGCCTGATGGAAATTGGGCCTGTCTTTTTCACTCCCTCCCAGGTCTGATGATGACAGTTGGGGCGGAGGGAGGGCTCTTCTTTTTGAGGCCAGAATATAATTTCAATTAAATTTAATTTAATTCTTCTCATTAATTTAAGAGAAGAATTGGTGGACAGAGTGAAGTGAGTCACAGTAAATGGGGTGAGGTTAAACCAAGCCCTTGTTGCATTAAATTTGGTTTCAGACCATTCTTTCCTCACCCAGGAAACATTCTAAAGCAATGTAAACCTTTTCGTACCCTCAGTTTCTGCCACTAAGCAACAATTACAGCATAAATATCTGTTCCTAGTGGCTGTTCTTCAGCCTCAGTCCAGTTGCAGGCAGACACTCTGCTCCCTATTGCATGGGGTAAGAAATCCAGGTTACCTTTCCCAATGAGAATTTTAATTCGGGTTATGTCTGGGTCCAATCATATGTAAATCACTGCTGAATCTATTGGCCAAATCCATCCCAGATGTAGCCTGGGTCCGAGGCATGCTCAGCCATCCTTCCCCCCCCTTTTTTTTTTTTTAAGCAGAAGCTTCCAACATTAATAACATGGCTTCTGAAATGCTGCGGGGATTCGGGCTGAATCCAGGATGGATGTGGCTGGTGGATTCAGTCGAGATTTACATATGATAGGACCCGGATGCAGCCCGAATCAGAATTCAATACAGAAAAGTTACGCTTTTTATCCCATGCGATAGGGTCCTCTGTCGGTTTACATGGCTAAGCACCTCAATACACTCTCCAACCCCACTTGCCATGGGAGCTACTGACTTGTCTCCCCATTCCGGATTCTCAGCGACTGGGATTGAGATCCATCCAGGCAACATATTACCATTAGCAAAGCTTTACTTTATTCACCACTCCCACTTTTGTTACCTAATTCTCTGTGTGCATGTGTGTGCATTTTGCCTTTCAAATGCCTCTGGAGTTCTGTGTGATTGCAGACCTGCTATAGCTTTGCTGGATCCTGAGGTCACTGTTGCCCCAATCAAACTATATTTCCGCTTTGAGCTAAGTATCTAATTCCACTAAAAGCATAGCACTTGCAGGTGTCATCCCCGGACTCCAGCATTTCAGGTAAAAAAGACCTAAGCAAACTCAGGTAGGAAAAAGAACATTAGAGAAAAAGGAATTTTTGTGTTGCCCTTTCCTCTCTTCATAGACATTGTTCATAATTGCTAAATGGAAGCCCTTAATATGTCTGAAAACCAGGGCCTGAGCCAGTTCTCACCAGTTCAGTTCTTAAAACCTGTCAGGTTGGTGGCTGCCTCCCAATCCTCAAGGCCCCTCTCTTGACCCTTCTCAGAGGTCCCCTCCTATCCACACAGAGCTAGGCGATCCTGGCTTTGCTCCTGCCTTCCTCTCCTGGCTCCCAGAGGCCTGATCCCCTTCTCTTCCTCCCTCCGCTCTCCAACCTTCCCTCTTGCCCATCCGCACTGCTTCAGCTTTCACCTTCAGCATCTCTTTCCTGCCTTTCTGTTTTTCCCATTCCCTCCATCTCTCTATCACAGACACACACCCACAGCATGTGATGCACAAAAGGGACACTCTGAGTCCCATTTCTTCAGAAAGGCAGGATAATCAATATACAAATAAGGAAGAGCAAGGGGGCTGGGACCTGGACTCCAATTTTGGTGAGGGTCAAGTGCCAGCCTTAAGGCATCTATGAGGCAGGGATGGCCTACTGTTGGGGATTGGGAGGTCACATTGGCCCACAGGGGATCTCAGGAACAACCCAGCCTTGTATTGTCTGGGGGTGAAATGAAATACTATTTTGCTTCTCAGTATCCCACAGCATCCTTTTGGGGAAGCAGAGGCTATTTTGCCACTATTGGGCTCTCTCTGAGCCATTGTAGGTCCAAGGGAGGCTTTTTCCCAAGAAGACTCTCCTGAGCCTGAAAAGCCTGGAAGAAGGGCCAAAAAAGCCAGGAGACTTAGGCCCTTTCCAGAAGGGCACCCTAGTACATACTGTGTACGTACTAGGGCTGCCCGGGGGCATCTCTTTCAGACGCCCCCCAACCCTAGTACGTACACAGTACGTTCAAAATGGTGGCACCCATTCTACATGCAGATGGTGGCGCCCATTAGAATGTCATGACCACACCGCCTCCAAACGGAGCGGCATGGACATGATGTTCTGGCATCACGAAAGGTCGCTTGTGGAGCCCTTTCCGCGGTGCAGGAAGGAACTCCGTTTCGTAGCTCCTTCCTTCATTTGTGTCGCTGGCACAGCCTTTAGACAGCTGCGCCAGCCATACAAAAGAGAAAGGGGCCAAGTGGCCCCTTTCTCCTTTTCCCACTGCTATTGGGGTGTCCTTGGGGCTTGAAGCCCCAAGGACACCCGTTCCAAGCCACGGCATGGAAAAATGGAGGATTGGGGCCTCAGGGCTACCACTGTGGCAGCTGAGGCCCCGATCCATTGATGAAAGAGGCGGGTACAGGCCACCCCAAAGGGGCAGTCTGTAAACAGCCCTACTCAGGGATGTGCTGAGGAGCATTTGTGGGTGAAAAGCATTTATCTCCATAGTTCCTTCCCACAGAATCCTAGAATTGGCAGTTTAGAATGGGATATTTAGAATCCTTAGAAAGTGGAGAGCCTCACCAAACTACAAATTCCAAGATTCCACAGGATATTGTTATGACAATTAAACTACCTGTGAAAGCGGTTTAGGACTCATAGTAGACCACAAATTGAACATGAGGCAGCTAAAAAGGTCAATATGATCCTAGGCTTTATCAATAATAATAATAATAATATAATCAATAAAAGTATAGTGTCTAGATCAAGAGAAGTAATAGTGCCACTCTATTCTGCTTTGGTCAGGCCTCACTTGAAATAACCCTGTGTTTAGTTCTTGGCACCACAATTCAAAAAGGATGTTGAGAATCTGGAAAGTATCCAAAGGAGGGCAAGCAAAAAGGTGAAGGAAATGAAAACCATCAAGCCCTATGAGCAGTGGCTTAGGAGCTGGCTATGTTTATTCGGGAGAAGAGAAGGTTAAGAGTGGATATAATAGCCCTGTTCAAATATTTGAAGAGATGTCACATTGATGGATCAAGCTTGCTTTCTCCTATTCCAGAGAAAAGGAGAAGAACAGTGGATGCAAGCCACAGGGAAAGAGATGCCACCTAAAATTAGGAGGGACTTCCTGACAGTAAGGGCTGTTCGAGAGTGCAATATACTCCCTCAGAACACGGTGGAGTATCATTATTGTTATTATTGGCCTGGTACAAATGGCCTCTTTGTGATATGCCGGCAATGATTTTAGGGTTTGGGAGCGTGCAGTAACCGCATGCTCCCAAAGCCTAATACTTATGGGCAGCACAGTCTTGATGCAGCGCCATACATAAGGCACACACATCCATGATGTGTGTGACGCGTCCAAACAGCACATCGCATAAGACATATCACCGTGACGCCCCAGGGTGCAAATGGTGCCTTGGTTGCATCACAGGAAGGAACACCATTTCTGACCTCCTTTTGGCTGCAGAGCATTCCTGCAGCCATGGGGTTGCTGCGGCAATGATCTGGAGGAGAAAGGGACAGCCTCTGGCCACCCCTTTCTTCTAATCTGTACTGAGCCATTGTTATTATTATTAAGATTTATTTCTAAAGCACTCCTTCTTTGGAGATCTTTAAACAAAGGCTGGATGACTATCTGTTGGGGGTGCTTTGAATGTGTATTCCTGCATGGCCAGGGTTTTAACTGGATGGCCCTTGTTGTCTATTCCAACTCTATGATTCCATAATTCTAAAGTGGAAACATAGCACCATGACAATGTAGTATGAAAGGACCCTCAGTCTTCACAGGAAGGGCAGTGGAGTCAAGTTCCTTACCCACAGAGGCCACATTCTCATAATTCTCTATCATCACATCGCTGTACAGAACTCTCTGCTTCTTTGTCAAGAGTTTCCATTCCTCCTCGGTGAAATATACTGCCACATCCGCAAAAGTCACCTGCAATAGAAAATAGCCCTCATCCAGAGAGTGACTAATAAAAGGGGAGGAAAGCACATAGTGCATCCCAAATATTATTCATTACTTCAGACTTCAGCCCAGGAAACAAACGTTAAATAATGTTAGCAAGCAAAAAGCTACTGCCTTTGAAATCCAGTTTGTCTCGAATCCTTTGTGAGGCTACAAGCCCCTCTGTTTGGAAGAGAAAACTGAATTTCTCAGGCAGGCTCCATGCTTTTGCAGAGGAAAACTTGTAGGTGTTGATAAGGTAAAACATGCCAATGCTGTTCCAATTTAAAAGATATTTTAAAATTTTTGTTGGAGGTAGCAACCTCAAATAGTACAGCTCCCATCCACTGGCCTTCTCTTTATCATTCTCCCGTGAAGCCTAAAACGTGGTATATTCACATCCATATAACAGTTACCATAGTTTTGTGGATTTGGGATGATACTGCTATATGATCAACATGTCTCCCCCTGGATATGTCACTTGCATGTGTGTGTGTGTGTGTGTGTGTGTGTTTGTGTAGGATAAAATCTGGGAAGCAAAGCTCTGAGTTTCTGACATTCTCTGGGTGTCAACAGGAAGGTCTTTTCACACCATCCTGTTTCCCATCCATTTCCTCCTGGGTTGACCCCACTCCATTTCTTCCAGAGCCCCCCAGCTCTCTCTCCCCTCCAAAGGGACTGACTGGGTCTGTGGCCTTCAAATATGGCCTCCTTTGGAGGAAATGGTGAGCTAACAGGGAGGGCTGGAGGACAAACTCTGCCAGAGCTGGAGAACCATGGTGGCTGCATTACTGGCTCTGGTCGAAGGTGGGGCAGCCCTTGCGGAGGGCGAGGAATTCCTGGAAAAGACACCCCAGCCCCATCATCACCAGACACATGGAGGTTAGAAGTCAGGTGCTCTGCCTTCCCTGAACCATCTCAGTAGCAAGAGCCCCACAGAGTGAGAGTCCAAAAGGACAGGGGGCTACCTGGGTCTCGGACATTTCCTATCCCTTCTTGTTCCTCCCAGGAACGGTCTTGTGCAGTTGCTTGCATTGCCAGAGGAATGTAGCCCATAGCAATGTGTTGTGGCTGGGAAGACCCGTTTCCGTCCCACTGACCACTGGGGCTGAGCTCTGAGGGGGTGAGAGGAGAGGGTCAGGGGGCTGTTGCCAGAGGAAGGGGCACAGACCAGGTTCAATGCTGCAATATCTTTCACACAGTTGGTCTCAAGGGTGCTGCAAAATCCCTCTGCACACAATCACTACATCTTATAAGTATAAAACACCCAATCATATTTGATTCACTATTACTCAGTCTAAACCATCAAATGATTTTCATTACCATGATAAGGGCCTGAATCATACTGTTAGTCTCAGCCCAAGAAGACCCATTGAACCCATAGGATTTACAATCATGTGTGGAATAAGCTGAGTTTCACAAGTATTGCGATTTCACATAAGCAAAACTGGTCCTCTGGTCCTCACCAGAGTAGACCCACTGAATCAGCTGAATTTACCTATCTGTTGAAGAATCATTTAGTAGTTGATTGAAAGGGTCTATTCTAGCTCGATATACATAATATATAATATATAGATATATATAATATATAAACCAAAGATAAGATATAAACAAAATAATTTAGGCTATGGCTGGGATATTGAGGATAGATTAAGATATTGACTATCCTAAAACATATACTACATTTAGCCACCAAAGAATTAGAGTGCATTTATCCATTTGTTGCCAAATTTCAGTGGCAAATGTCATATTTAAAAAACAGTTCTGAAGAAGACTGTGGGCTTGAGGGCCACAGTTTAGATCCAGAGATGTTCCCCCATACCCCTCAACATTTCACAGATGAGAAAAGAAAGACACATGTGGACAAACAACACCAGAAGGTGGTCAAGATGGCCAAATTTGTTTATGAGGAAGGTCACACAAGTAGGGAAAGGCACAGCAGTTTGCTTTTGCCTCAGACTCCTAGCAAGGACAAGTCCCTGCCCCCTTCTTTCCTCTTCTCTCCCCACTTTTGAGTTGATGGGGTGAAAATCCCTTGGCACTCATTTTGTAGGAACTGAAGTGAGCTGAGGACAAAGGGGAAAGTGGGAGGAGGAGAACAAAACTGGGACATTTTTGAAAGCCCCTGAAAAAGTGGGGTGACAGAGGATTTACCAGGACTTTCTCTGCCAAATTGGGAGAGTATGTTCTCCACTTGCTTTCATGAGCTGGTCCAGCAGTGAAATACATGATACTAATAACCAGGATGGGGACTCACCGAAGAGTTTTTGTACCCCCGCAGCCCCTTTCTGTTGGAGCGCAACTTCCTCCGCTTGGCCTCTATGTCAGCCATCAGGTGGTCCTGGTGGCCCTGCACTTGGTCACTTCCACAAAGAGAGGCCCAAAACCGAATACAAGGAGGTCGAGATGACGTTCCTGAGAAATGGGACCAGGGTTAGGATTGGCTTGGCAAGAAACCCTGCAGCACTCAAAGACACAGAGAACAGCATCCTGATGGTGAAATACGCAGGTGACATATGCCTCCTTTGGGCCGATGCAGAGGTGGGCATCCCCTTCCTCCCTCTGCACCAAACAAAGTCCCCTGGACCAAGCATAGATTCACTGCAGCTCCCCTACACAACAGATACTCCATGCCTTCTTAGAGTGGTGGGGGATTAGGGAATGGGGAATTGGAGAGGGCCTTGGTTATGCCCCTATAGCTAGATGTGAAATGAGGGCATCACAAATAAATAAATCATCTGCTGAAACGTCCAGAGGTCCCCAGTGCTTTTTCCCATTATCAGCCCCTTCCTCAAGAAGGCTGCATCTGTACTATAGAAATATGGCACTTTGACACCACTTTAACTGCTCAGTGCTATGGAATCCTGGGATTTGGACACTTAGCCTTCTATGCCAGAGAGCCCTCATGCCACAACATACTACAAATCCCAGGATTCCACAGGATGGAAACAGAAGAGTTAACACACTTTAGAACTGGATTATTTGTGCAGTGCAGATACAGCCTGAGTCGGTTGTAAAAGGCTAGAAGCACCCATGTCTTGTTTTTACTCTCCTAATAATGGTTTTCTTTTAAAAAAATAAATTGTTTGTTTTAGTCTCTAATCCTTATTTTTGTTGTTCTTGTTTGTTTTTATGTTTGTTTGTTTCATTCTTGGTAATATGAGTTATTCTGGTCTGTCTCCTTCCTTCTTGCCTGAAAATCTATTAATAAGGAAACTGGTGAGACTTTTAAAACCTCCCAAAGGAGCCACTTTTGGCCTTTTTTGGGGGACTAGCCTCCTCTTAGAAGCCAAAGCGTGATGTTTATGAAGAAGATCGTATTAAAACTATCCTCCCATTTCTGATTCCTTTTAAAACCCTTGTTCCCCAGAAGGAGCAGAGCTGTGTAATAAGAAAACCCTGTCAGAAAAGAGACACAAAGAGACACACTTCCTTCCTTTTGGCCCAAGGAGCCTGGCCTCCTTCTGACTCTGGAGCCTCAGGAGAGAAAGAGAGGCCTCTGTTCAACTGAGGCTCAGAGAAGGTTCTGGAACATTATTCCCAACAGTCACAAGCAGCACAAAATGGCTGCCGGAACACAAAATGGTCACCAGGATACAAAATGGCTCCCTCTGCCTCAGCGCTTGGCAGTTGGCAGTTTGAGGCCTTCAGAGAACTGAAAATGGAGGATGAAAGGGCCCCAAAGTCGGAAGGGACCCTAAACAGCATTTCCAAACCTTAACAATACCTAAAACTTTTCCTGATGTGATCCTATAGAGACTCCCTAAGATTATCTTTATAAATAAGTCTTTATAAGACTAAATAAATAAATAAAATTTAATAATTATAAAAGTAAGCAACCACCAACAAGTATTCTGCCCAGGAGTTGGTTCTTCTTCTTCTCCTTCTTCCGCTGAGCCTCCCTCCTCCTCCTCCTCCGCTTCCTCAGGCCCTTCCTCTAAGCCTTCCTCCTCCTCCTCTTCCTCAGATCCTTCCTCTAAGCCTTCCTCCTCCTCCTCCTCCTCAGGTCCTTCCTCTAAGCCTTCCTCCGCTTCCTCAGGCCCTTCCTCTAAGCCTTCCTCCTCCTCCTCTTCCTCAGATCCTTCCTCTAAGCCTTCCTCCTCCTCCTCTTCTTCAGATCCTTCCTCTAAGCCTTCCTCCTCCTCCTCCTCCTCCTCAGGTCCTTCCTCTAAGCCTTCCTCCTCCTCCTCTTCCTCAGGCCCTTCCTCTAAGCCTTCCTCCTCCTTTTCCTCCCAGACTTTGGGGGAGTGTTATGTGCCTTCAATTCCTTTCTGGAGACCCCAAGGCAACACTGTCACAGGAATTTCTTTGTAGGTTTTGTCAAAGGAGGTTTGACATTGCCATCTTTTGAGGCTGAGAGAGTGTGCCTTGGGGGCTAGGGGTGTGCTGCGTGCCTTGAACTCATGTCTAATGACCATACTTCCTCAGATGCATGAATGTTCAATTAGTCTCAAAGGTGTTATAAGATGGGCAGAGGTGCCTTTGGCAGTGCCTCCCCCCGGCCTTCAGAGTCCCACAAAGATGCTGCCTGATGGGACTCCAAGCACTGCTTCTTCCCACCCCTAGTCCTTCAAAGTAAAGGAGAGGGAAAGGAATAGAGAGGATTGCCCCACTCCAACTTTATGCTACTTTCTTGTGGGGCCAGCCAGTGTGGGATAGTGATTTGAGCATTGGACTAGGGCCCTCATCACACATGAGACTGGAACTCAAATCCAGAGCCCATTTGAATTGAAGTGGAAGTAGAGTCACTTAGAATCCAAGGCAATTCACGTGATGAACTATCACACATGAAGAATGAAATTGTGGTGATTCCTAAGTCAAAGTGGAGTGACTGCACATTGTATTAACACACCAGTACATACCATGCGGATTCAACAATTCGAACTGGGACCCTTGCGCATGCTCAGTGGGGGTCTGAACACATTGTGAACCTTTGCACTTCTGGGGTGAAGAAAGGAGCCACTTCCTGGTTCCAGTTTAACGTGAATGACAGCCTCACGTGAATGACAGCTTCATGTTTTTTCCTCCCTTTTATTTTCCCATCCCTGGCAGCCAAATTCAAAGGGGTCCTCCATGTCAGAGCCCCCATCGATTTCAGCCACATCTACATCTATCCTCCTGTCATTCTCATCTATTTCATCTACATCTCTCCTTCCCTTTGTAACAGTTGTCTGCTCTTAGGTTGCATCCACACTGGGGAGATAATCCAGTTTAACTCCACTTTACCTGTCCTGGCTCAGTGCTATGGAATTCTGGGAACTTTAGTGTCCTGAGACATTGAGCCTTCTCTACCAGAGAGCTCTGGTGCCTCAGCAAACTAATAATTTATTATTTGCCAGTTTTCCCATGCACACAACCAGCCATCCCCAGCCGCATCGGAAACAGCTGCTTCCCTCCTCCTCTCCAGCAAGTCTCCTGTCCACGTTAAAACGTGAATACATTCATTCCCCGGTAGCTCTCTGCCCTTTCCCCAGCAGCATTGGAAACAACCACATTTCCCCTCGGCAGAAATGGAAGCGAGGGGGAACAACGGAAGCAAATGGGGCAAAATTGCAGCATGGCATCGTGGGAAATGTGGGACCTTGGAGGTTTGAGGGGGTGTACCAGGACAGAAGCAAAGTTGCATTCCACACCAGAACAATTCGGAGTGAAATCGAAGCGAACTTGAATGCGAATCCTGTGGATTCACTTTTTAGCGAATTCACCAAAACGTGGAGTCAGTTTGGATTCACTGAGGAAGCGCTATGGAAGGAGCTCCCATAGAAAGGAACCAAGTGTGATAAAACACTCACTTTATAATGCGAATCCGCATCGTTGGACCCGCAGTCACCCCGGATCTGAGCTGCAAAACCCCCCGTGTGGTAAACGCCTGTGTCTGTTAATAAGCTTTATCATTTACCTTGACAGGTAATGGCTAAATTTCAAATCTAACCGAAGGACAACTCAGTAAAAGCCCTGGGTTTCTCCCATTTATACTCTAGCTTGACAACTGGCTTATTAAAAAAAACAGGGTCAGATGGGAGATTCTCCAGAAAATCCTGGAGGCCCTTCAGCTCCATGCTTTCATGTGTCCCTGCTCTTAGTTGTAGTTTGTTTCTGCATCCCAATTATCTACACATTGCTTACCAGGATAAGTTTTTTCCATACAAGGCTCTACCATTCAGTCTGTTGTTATTTTCTTCAGTGACACTCACTACACTGATAGGGACACACTGAAAATAGTGGGACCTTCATTTATACCCATAACTTCACAATGTCCTGATGAGATATGATACTCTTTCATAGGATATAACAGATGTGGAGTTGTGCTTTTCTTCCTATCCAGACATGGTTTTCTGGTGACTCAGGAAAAGAACAACCTAGTTCCATTTCAGAAGCTACAACACTTTGAAGTGGTTGTTGACACGTTGCTGACCAGAGTCTACCTGACCAAACAAAGGATAAGATCCATGAAGAACATCCTCAAATAGGTCGGTTGTCCTCAGTTTTCAGGCCTAGTGTTACTGATGCACCTACAGTGCCTGATCTGATTCAGTTAATAGTTTGGCATGAACACGATTTCATGCCAGGAGCCTAGAGAGGTTCCTCTAGCTCTATCAGAAACAGATGGCACAGAGAAATCACCTGTTCTGACATTTGCAAAACAGGTTCAAACCCCTTTGAATGGCGGTTGTTGCCGCTAATCGACAGGGATTGACTGATTTGGGCCCTGCTGTAGTTCCAAATAATGGTGGATGCCAGCTTAGAGCAACAGAAGTCATTTAGTTACTCCCAATAAGCAAAATAAATAAATAAATAAATAAATAAATAAATAATAGGAACAACCATCTCTACTCCACAATATAAACTGGCTTGAGCTATACCCAATAGTGCTTGTTTTCAACCACAACTACTAACAGCTCAATTCTGATTCAGATTGACAAGTTACCAAAGGGCTGATCCAATCCAGGTCACTGATGACAAAACCAACATTTCTAATAACTTGGTTCAAGAAATGATTTCAACTCTTTTTTCTCACAATCAAAACAAGGTTTTGATAAAATTGTGGCTTGTCTTGGATGCATTTTAACATGCTATAAGAAGATCAGAATATCTCTGTTGGGGTCAGTTGTTGATCACTCCATTTACAATGCAGCTACTTCCTCTGCACTAGCAACCATCACATCCATCTCAGATAAAGGTAGGACATGACATGGCCTTCATCTTCCACATTTACATGCTACTACTGTTGGGTGGCCTTGAATCAAAGAGGCTTCTTCTGGAAGACACATCTTGTGGCTCTCACATAAGTGACATGCCTCCGTTCACCCACCCTTTGGTCGAGGAGCTTTGGTAAGACCCATGTTATAGGATGTTTCCACCTCCATCACTGGAGAAAGGAACACTGGGTCTTACCTGTGAGATGTTCATTTTCAGCGATGGAGGTGGGAATATCCTCCCCACCCAGAACTGAGGAGGCTGTTTCCCTTGGCTCTGCTGCAAGGCTGATTGATATCGTCTATTGATTATACTTATATTTGCATTGAATGCTCTCTGAGTCTGTTTTCTATCCTCAGCTATAATATTGACTGAGGGATGGAGGAGGTTGCTCCTTCTGGTGGCATCGACTCCTTCAAGTCTGTTTTTCCTGCCTATTTCGGAGCAAGAGATGGAATCAACCCATATTATAGGATATTCCCATCTACATCGCTGAAAATGAACATCTCACAGGTAAGACCCAATGTTCCTATTTTAGGTTCAATTGTTACATTTTAGATATTATACAATGTGCTTTATGCCAGTATTCTTTCACATTTACACAGAACCACCAGAGATGGGGAAATGTGTCCTTTTCATTTCCACACATCCAGCATCTATCTGAACTATTCTAAGTTATTTTATGTATTTTTTCAGGTTTCAAATACTATCGGAAAAAATACTTTGCAATCGTTTTCCCTTAGGGCTTGGGAAGCTGTGTATGTTATCCTCCTTTCCCAAGTTAACTCCCATTCTTCCATCTCAATATTGTGTCCTGGATTTCTTGGCCATTGAACCATGTTTTCTTTAACCACCTCAGATTCCATATCATGTTTTAACCGGATTGTATACAATCTCCCCACAAGAGAACCTTTCCCTATAGCAAGCAGAAGAGAAGGTCCTCTGGGTAACTGCAGAGAACCTCGTTTTTGCTGGCTGCAGTATGTTTTTACCAGAGGTCCTTAATGTTTGGGGTGGATTGTATGGGAGAAGGTGATCCTGTAAGTAAGGTGGGCCCAACCCATGAAGGGCTTTAAAGGTTATAAGCAAGACCTTGTACTGTTCCTGAAAATTAATGGGCAGCCAATGAAAAGACTTTAGTATAGGTTTAATATGGTCACTTCTAGATCTTCCAGTGACCACTCTGGCTGCCATATTTTGGATTAGTTGAAGTTTCCAGACTTGGTGCAAGGGAAGCCCTTTGTAGACCGCATTGCAGAAGTCAAGACATGAGCTTACCAGCAAGTGCACCAGAGTTTTTAGATCTTCAGGTTCCAGGAAAGGGCACAGCTGGCATATCATAGTAAAAGAAAGGAATAGAGGTGACGTATAATGGAAGGTTGGAAGAAACCACAACTTTGAAAAAATGAAGCTGATAACAGGCACAACTTGTCATCGCATCTATCTGTGCTGACATCTGGAGCAAAGGATCCAGGAGCACCTCCAAATTGCAAACATAGTCCTTTAAGGGAAGTGTGACCCCGTCCAGGACCGGTTTACAAATCTCCATACTTGGGTTAGGGGCTCCAACAACAAGTACTTCTGTCTTACTTGGATAAACTTTCAATTTATTTTTCCTCATATTTCCGATTACTGCCTCAAGACATTCATTCAGAGGGGAGATGCCTTCCTTACTTGACACTCGGTCTGGGACATGGAGAGATATCATTGGGCGTCATCAGCATACTTATAGCACCCCACTCCATGCATCCGGATGATCTCTCCAGGCGGTTTCATGTAGATGTTGAATAGCATTGGTGACAGGATGGTACCCTGAGGACTGCCAGATTTAAACTCCCTTTTAGAGGAACAACTGTCCCCAAGCATCTCCATCTGGAATCTCCGTGAGAGAGAGGACCAGAATCACTGCAACACATTGCCTCCGAACCTCAATTCCCTCAGGCTTTCCATAAGGATACCATGGTCAATGGTACTGAAAGCCACTGAGAGATCCAAAAGCATCAACAGAGTCACATTTCACCTGTCCATACTCAAGCAAAGATCATTTACTAAAGCAACCATAACAGTTTCTACTCTGTATCCCATCCTGAAGCCAGTTTGAAATGGGTCCAAATAATCTGTTTCATCCAAGACCGCTTGGAGATGAAGAGGAACTGTCCTCTCAGTCATGTTGCTTAGAAATGGAAGATGGGAGACCGGACTGTAATTGTTCATGTCCAAGGGATCTAGGGAGAGCTGTTCCATAAATGGCTGTAACAGCACTACTTTTAAGCAAGATGGATGAGGTGAGTCCTATGTGCATCTCCTCCTTGAATGACCAGCCATGAAGAGCAAGGGTCGAGAGGGAAGTTGTCGTCTTCACACATCCAAGGAGCTTGTCCATGTCCTCCGTACTCAGATTCAAATTGATCCAGTATGATCTTACTCATGGACACCTCACTTATAGCCTCTGCAATAATGGTGACATCCAATTTGGCTCTTTTCAGAGAGATATGATCTGTGAAATAGTCATTTAAAGCATCATAGTGAGCTATGGAAGGCTCTCATAATGGGTTCCGGGAGAAAGGTGCCTGAATCAGGTCCCAGATCCCCTCCACCCCACTTCAGCAGTCCCTTTATGCTTCTCTTCCCTTGGTACTTTCACTCCTTTATTCCTTCCTTCTCCTCTTTTAATGTATATCCCTTCAAGGGCGCACAAGGCCCTTTCAGTATGATCCCAGAATTGGGAGGGAGGGATTCTTTCTGGAGCTGTGGGTCTATCTGCTGGTCCTCTTCTGTAAGGTTGTTGGAAAGGGAAAGATATGTATATGGGGGGTGCCTAATCCAGATCCTGTGGGCCTTTAAGCCTAGTTCCCAGATTGCCAGGGGGGTGTCAGTCTCCCCAGAAGGGGCTTTGGGGTCTCTCCATATCCCTCCTCTTGGCTTTGGCTTAAATTTTGGCTCTTCTCTGCCTCCCCCCCCCAGACAGAGCCCCCTCCCCCCAGGATCCCAGAGAAAACTTCCTCCCCCGAATAATGTTGTTTCCAATGCTATTCCAGCCTATGCTGTGTGATGCTCTTTATTTGGCATAAAAATCATCTCCTCTGCCCCACTTTCCAGGAGGAAGAGGGTTTCTGAAAGACCTTTTTACTTTTGGATCCCCCTCCCCTCCATAGCCATGCCGTTCTCCAAGGGTCCCCCCTGCCCTCTTTTCTCATAAACCTGCGCCCAAGGAATCCCCCAAGGAGGGGGCAGGGAAGGAAAAGGGGAGAGGAGGCTTGGCAGGCCCCTTGCCTTTCTTTGGGGGGGGGGGGAGGAAGAGATCTGGGTTTCCTTCCTTCTTACAACAATCCAACCCCTCCAGAAGAGCCCCCCCAAGCCATTCCCCCATATGAACGAGGGCTCTCTTCACTTCCCTCCCTCAGAGCAGGCTGTGAGGGCAGCAGCTTCAGGGCTGAGAGTGTGCATGCGCAAATGCCCCAAAGGACCCTCCTGAGCATGTGCAGGGATCGTAAGGCCCTTGTTGCTGCTTCAGGTTATTCCACTGTTGGCCTTTGGAAGAAGGGAAGGACTATGGCCTTTTTTCCTTCCTTCCGGAATTGAGCCCAAGCTGCGGAGCTGAACTCAGGAGGGAAAGACTGGGAAGGCTCTGCTTTGTACATATAGCTCTGTCTCTCTGAGTGTGTGTGTGTGTGTATTTGCCTCTGTTTTTATGGCTGAGAATGGAGCTGAGGGCTGAGGAGAGAAGAAAGGGTCAATTTTGTGCAAATGCAGAACTTCTGTACATCAGTGAGTCCAATGTGTTGAAACAGCAAATAACTTTATTAAGAACACATAGTCAGAAATCCAGTGTTTCAGTCAGAACTGCCCTCCCCAAGCCAAAGAATACATGAAAGCCCCAAAACCTAAAACTCCACCCTCTTCCAAACCAAGCCCCCACCGCCAAATCCCACAGTCTATGCTCCACAGGTAACAAGGCCCTCTGTGCCATTCCCAGAAACTAACCCTTTCTGTTAATATCTGCCCCTAATTGTCTTCAGCCAACATCCCACACAGTAAAAAAGCTATCATTCCTATAACTATTCTAACCACCTGCAATAAATCCCACCCCTCTCTCTAGCTAAACTATTCCACAACCCATAATCCCCACTCAAATTTATAAACTAAAGTAATGTTCTATACAAACAGCAATTAAAACCTAAACTTAACAAAATATAACTTTAAAACATAAACAGACATATGGACAGACAAACCAAACACACAAAATCACAAGGGCCTTTTCTTATCACCACAGGATTAAAACTATATTCCTTGTATTGCTCCTTGACAAAAATAATGTTAGTTTATTTCTGGCATTT
>JACSCI010000142.1:10802-37318 GCA_016801065.1 Sceloporus tristichus | reverse complement strand
AGAATCTGGAGAGTATCCAAAGGAGGGCAAGCAAAAAGGTGAAGGAAATGAAAACCATCAAGCCCTATGAGAAGTGGCTTAGGAGCTGGCTATGTTTATCCAGGAGAAGAGAAGGTTAAGAGTGGATATAATAGCCCTGTTCAAATATTTGAAGAGATGTCACATTGATGGATCAAGCTTGCTTTCTCCTATTCCAGAGAAAAGGAGAAGAACAGTGGATGCAAGCCACAGGGAAAGAGATGCCACCTAAAATTAGGAGGGACTTCCTGACAGTAAGGGCTGTTCGAGAGTGCAATATACTCCCTCAGAATGTGGTGGAGTATCATTATTGTTATTATTGGCCTGGTACAAATGGCCTCTTTGTGGTATGCCGGCAATGATTTTAGGGTTTGGGAGCGTGCAGTAACCGCATGCTCCCAAAGCCTAATACTTATGGGCAGCACAGTCTTGATGCAGCACCATACATAAGGCACACACATCCATGACGTGTGTGACGCGTCCAAACAGCACGGCGCATAAGACATATCACCGTGACGCCCCAGGGTGCAAATGGTGCCTTGGTTGCATCACAGGAAGGAACTCCATTTCTGACCTCCTTTTGGCTGCAGAGCGTTCCTGCAGCCATGGGGTTGCTGCGGCAATGATCTGGAGGAGAAAGGGACAGCCTCTGGCCACCCCTTTCTTCTAATCTGTACTGAGCCATTGTTATTATTATTAAGATTTATTTCTAAAGCACTCTTTCTTTGGAGATCTTTAAACAAAGGCTGGATGACTATCTGTTGGGGGTGCTTTGAATGTGTATTCCTGCATGGCCAGGTTTTTAACTGGATGGCCCTTGTTGTCTATTCCAACTCTATGATTCCATAATTCTAAAGTGGAAACATAGCACCATGACAATGTAGTATGAAAGGACCCTCAGTCTTCACAGGAAGGGCAGTGGAATCAAGTTCCTTACCCACAGAGGCCACATTCTCATAATTCGCCATCATCACATCGCTGTACAGAACTCTCTGCTTCTTTGTCAAGAGTTTCCATTCCTCCTCGGTGAAATATATCGCCACATCCGCAAAAGTCACCTGCAATAGAAAATAGCCCTCATCCAGAGAGTGACTAATAAAAGGGGAGGAAAGCACATGGTGCATCCCAAATATTATTTCATTACTTCAGAATTCAGCCCAGGAAACAAACTTTAAATAATGTTAGCAACCAAAAAGCTACTGCCTTTGAAATCCAGTTTGTCTCGAATCCTTTGTGATGCTACAAGCCCCTCTGTTTGGAAGAGAAAACTGAATTTCTCAGGCAGCCTCCATGCTTTTGCACAGGAAAACTTGTAGGTGTTGATAAGGTAAAACATGCCAATGCTGTCCCAATTTAAAAGATATTTTAAAACTTTTGTTGGAGGTAGCAACCTCAAATAGTACAGGTCCCATCCATTGGCCTTCTCTTTATCATTCTCCCGTGAAGCCTAAAATGTGGTATATTCACATCCATATAACAGATACCATAGTTTTGTGGATTTGGGATGATACTGCTATATGGCGAAGATGGCTCCCCCTGGATATGTCAATTGCGTGTGTGTGTGTGTGTGTGTGTGTTTGTGTAGGATAAAATCTGGGAAGCAAAGCTCTGAGTTTCTGACATTCTCTGCGTGTCAATAGGAAGGTCTTTTCAAATCATCCTGTTTCCCATCCATTTCCTCCTGGGTTCACCCCACTCTATTTTCTTCCAGAGCCCCCCAGCTCTCTCTCCCCTCCAAGGGACTGACTGGGTCTGTGGCCTTCAAGTATGGCCTCCTTTGGAGGAAATGGTGAGCTAACAGGGAGGGCTGGAGGACAAACTCTGCCAGAGCAGGAGAACCATGGTGGCTGCATTACTGGCTCTGGTCGAAGGTGGGGCAGCCCTTGCGGAGGGCGAGGAATGCCTGGAAAAGACACCCCAGCCCCACCATCACCAGACACATTGAGGTTATAAGCCTGGTGCTCTGCCTTCCTGAGGCCATCTCAGTAGCAAGAGCCCCACAGAGTGAGAGTCCAAAAGGACAGGGGGCTACCTGGGTCTCGGACATTTCCTATCCCTTCTTGTTCCTCCCAGGAACGGTCTTGTGCAGTTGCTTGCATGGCCAGAGGATTGTAGCCCAGAGCAATGTGTTGTGGCTGGGAAGACCCGTTTCCGTCCCACTGACCACTGGGGCTGAGCTCTGAGGGGGTGAGAGGAGAGGGTCAGGGGGCTGTCGCCAGAGGAAGGGGCACAGACCAGGTTCAATGCTGCAATATCTTTCACACAGTTGGTCTCAAGGGTGCTGCAAAATCCCTCTGTACACAATCACTACATCTTATAAGTATAACCCACCCAATCATATTTGATTCACTATTATTCAGTCTGAACCATCAAATGATTTTCATTACCATGATAAGGGCCTGAATCATACTGTTGGTCTCAGCCCAAGAAGACCTATTGATCCCATAGGATTTACAACCATGTGTGGAATAAACTGAGTTTCACAAGTATTGTGATTTCACATAAGTAAAACTGCCTTTGGTCCTCACCAGAGTAGACCCACTGAATCAGCTGAATTTACCTATCTGTTGAAGAATCGTTTAGTAGTTGATTGAAAGGGTCTATTCTAGCTCGATATACACAATATATAATATATAAACCAAATATAAGGTATAAACAAAATATTTTAGGCTATGGCTGGGATATTGAGGATAGATTAAGATATTGACTATCCCAAAACATATACTACATTTAGCCACCAAAGAATTATAGTGCATTTATCCATTTGTTGCCAAATTTCAGTGGCAAATGTCATATTTAAAAAACAGTTCTGGAGAACACTGTGGGCTTGAGGGCCACAGTTTAGATCCAGAGACGTTCCCCCATATCCCCCAACATTTCACAGATGGGAAAAGAAAGACACATTTGGACAAACAACACCAGAAGGTGGTCAAGATGGCCAAAGATGTTTTGAGGAAGGTCACAAAAGTGGGGAAGGGCACAGCATTTTGCTTTTGCCTCAGACTCCTAGCAAGGACAAGTCCCTGCCCCCTTCTTTCCTCTTCTCTCCGCACTTTTGAGTTGATGGGGTGAAAATTCCTTGGCACTTGTTTTGTAGGAACTGAAGTGAGCTGAGGATAAAGGGGAAAATGGGAGGAGGAGAACAAAACCGGGACATTTTTGAAAGCCCCTGAAAAAGTGGGGTGACAGATGATTTACCAGGACTGTCTCTGCCAATTTGGGAGAGTATGTTCTCCACTTGCTTTCATGAGCTGGCCCAGCAGTACTAATAACCAGGATGGGGACTCACCAAAGAGTTGCTGTACCTCCGCAGCCCCTTTCTGTTGGAGCGCAACTCCCTCCGCTTGGCCTCTGTGTCAGCCATCAGGTGGGCAGGGGTCCTGGTGGTCTTGCACTTGGGTCACTTCCAGCAAGAGAGGCCCAAAGCTGTGTACAAGGAGTCCGAGATGAGGTTCCTAAGAAAAGGGACCAGAGTTAGGATTGGCTTGGCAAGAAACCCTGCAGCACTCAAAGACACAGAGAACAGCATCCTGCTTGTGACAAACGCAGGTGACATATGCCTCCTTTGGGCTGATGCAGAGGTGGGCATCCCCTTCCTCCCTCTGCACCAAACAAAGCCCCTTGGACCTAGCATAGATTCACTGGAGCTCCCCTACACAAGAGATACTCCATGCCTTCTCACAGTGATGGGGGATTAGGGGATGGTGAATTGGAGAGGGCCCTGGTTATGTCCCTGTAGCTAGATATGCAATGAGTGCATCATAAATAAATAAATAAATAATCTGCTGAAACCTTCAGAGTTCCCCAGTGCTTTCCCCCATCATCAGCCCCTTTCCCAAGAAGGCTGCATCTGCACTATAGAAATAAGGCACTTTGACACTGCTTTAACTGCTATGGAATCCTGGGATTTGACTTTTGGACACTTAACCTTCTCTTCCAGAGAGCTCTCATGCCACAACAAACTACAAATCCCAGGATTCCACAGGATGGAGCCAGGAGAGTTAAAGCGGTTTCGAACTGGATTACTTCTGCAGTGCAGATACAGCCTGAGTCGGTTTTAAACGGGTAGAAGCATCCGTGTCTTGTTTTTACCCTCTTAATAATGGTCTTCCTTTAAAAAAAAAGTAGTTTGTATTTCAGTCTAATCCATATTCTTCTTGTTGTTGTTTGTTTTTATATTTGTTTGTTTCATTCTTGGTAATATGAGTTATTCTGGTCTGTCTCCTTCCTTCTCCCCTGAAAATCTATTAATAAGGAAACTGGGGAGACTTTTAAAACCTCCCAAAGGAGCCACTTTTGGCCTTTTTTGGGAGACTGGCCTCCTCTTAGAAGCCAAAGCCCAATGTTTGTGAATAATAATAATAAGGCTTCTGTCCTGCTAATTTCTTCTTCCTTTTAAAACCCACGTTCTCCAGAAGGAGCAGAGCTTTGCAATAAGAAAACCCTCTCAGAAAAGAGGCACAAAGGAGACACAAAGAGACACACTTCCTTCCTTTTGGCCCAAGAAGCCTGGCCTCCTTCTGACTCTGGAGCCTCAGAACATTATTCCCCACAGTCACAAGCAGCACAAAATGGCAGCCATAACACAAAATGGCTGGTGGAACACAGAATGGCCACCTCCACCTCAGCGCTTGGAAGTTTGAGGCCTCAGCACAGCAGTGAAGCCTACCGCTTCCAAGCCTTGTCCCTCTCCTTCCTCCTTGTCTCTCTGTCCCTTTCTCACTCTCTGCTCCTCGCTCTCTCTTCTGCGCGCAGAGCTAAATAGAGAGGCAGAAGCTCCTCCCCTTCTTCATTCTGGCCAAAGGGGGCAGAGGAGCTAGAAGACCCCACCCCCTGCCCCACCCTCACAGGCTCCTCCTGCAGTTAATATGGAAGAAGGCAGGAGGGACTGAGGGACCCTGGAGCCCCAGCCACACAGACACTGGCCAAAGGCACACATTCCCAGAGCCTAAGACCCATGAAATGGCAGCCCTATGCAGGGCAGGAGGACCCTCCTCTTTCTGGCCATGTGGATGCTGGGAGATCCAGTCCAGGAAATACACTTTAAATCCCTTTGGCAAGAGAACAGGCTACTACTGCCTTACAGAACCAGTTTGCCCCAAATCCTTTATGAGGCCAGAAACCCCTTTCTTAGGAAGCGAACACTGAATATCCCAGGAAGGCTCTATATCTCCCAAGGCCCCCTCCCTCCAGGATCTCCTTCCTCTCTTCTCCTCAGTCTCTCTCTCTCTCTCCCCTGAAGGCCTCAAAGGTCAACTGCCAAGCAATCAGGCAGAGGCAGCCATTTTGTGTTCTGGTGACCATTTTATGTTCTGGTGGCCATTTTCTGCTGCTTGTGACTGTGGGGAATAATAATACACAACACACACACATATATACATATACACACACATATATATACACACACACACACATGCACACATACACATAGATATATACACACATACACACACACACATATGTATGCACATACATGTCACAACAAACTACAATTCCCAGGATTCCCTGGTTTGACAAGGGAATTGCCTCCACACTTCCAGATCACAGCCCCAGAGAGTGAGTCTACAGTATATCAGTGTTGCCAATTTAAGTTCACTTCTTCACCTGCATTTGGATTTAATAATGATAATAATATTGATGATGATGATGATGATGATGATGATGATGATGATGATGATAGAGAGATAGATCATGTAGCACGTTTGAGACGCACGAAAGAAAAGTTGGCAGCATGAGCTTTCCTAGACTTAAGCGTACTTCCTCAGATGCATGGGAATTGTAGTTTGTTGTGGCACCAGAGCTCATTCTCACAAAACTACAGTTCCCAGGGTTCCCTAGCACTGAACCAGGGCAGTTAAAGCAGTCCCAAACTAGATTATTTCTGCAGTATGGATTGGACCTTGAGCATTTATAATAACAAAGGTCCAAAACACACTGCAGAAATAATCCAGTTTAAGACCGCTTTAACTGCCCTGGCTCAGTGCTAGGGAATCCTAGGAATTGTAGTTTGTTGTGGTACCAGAGCTCTTTTTGATAAAGAAGGCTCAATGTCTCACAAAACTACAATTCCCAGGGCTCCCTAGCATTGAACCAGGGCAGTTAAAGGGGTGTCAAACTGGATCATTTCTGCAGTGCGGTTGCAGCCGAACACGTTTCTATTTGCTACAAAGCTTTCTGGACCCTCTTCATGTCAAAATAAATATCTTAAAAGTATTAGAAGGACTGAAAGATTCTTTGTTTGGTTCAATGGTAATTTTGAGAGTTGAAATAAGTTACAATTATTTTTATTCAATTAGGGTTACGTTTATTTGCAAAAGATCCACCATATTAATAAATATATAAATACATCCTATTATTATTATTATTAACATTACGGGAACTTTCCGTGGATTTTGGTAAAACATGCCGGGAAATATCTAGGCTTGTTGGCAACACTGGTCCTACCCCGCAGTAAAGCCACTCCAATCCCTCTTAACCGAGGACTACAACTCCCAAATCTTCTTTCTTTCTTTCTTTCTTTCTTTCTTTCTCTGTTCCTTCCTTCCTTTATCCCTAGCTGCCTTGTGTTAGTGGTGTTACTGCTCTTGTTGTCATTGTGTGCCTCCAAGTTGTTTCTGACGTATGGCGGCCCTAAGGGAAGCCCTTCTCAGGCTTTTCTTGGCAGGATTTGTCCAGAAGTGGTTTTGCAAGTGCCTCCCTCTGAGGCTGAGAGAGTGTGACTTCTTTCCTAAGGTCACTCAGTAGGTTTTTGTGGCCAAGAGGGCATTCGAACCCTGGTCTCCAGGGTCATAGTCCACTCATCCAGCCACTGAACCACGCTGTCTCTTTCTTGTGGCTTTGTAGTTTTTTGTGGTGTGGCTCCAAGTCATTGTCGACTTCTGGGGAGCCTCTCCTGGGGTTTTCTTGGCAAGAGTTGTTCAGAGGAGGTTTGCCATTGCCTTCCCTGAGGCTGAGAGAGTGTGACTTCTTAACCAAGAGACCCAACTGGTTTCATGGAAGAGTGGGGCACTGGAGCCAGGCCTCCAGAGTTGTAACCGAAAAACTCAAACCACTGCACCAGACTGCCTCCCACTCCCATGTACAACCTGAGAAATAAGTACAGACGTTTTTTCTGTTCTTTATGTGTGTCTTCAAGTTGTTTCCAACTTATGGCAACCCTAAGGCAATCTTATCATGGGGTTTCCTTGGCAGGTTTCTTCAGAGAGGGGTTGCCATTGCCATCCTCTGAGGCTGAGAGTGAGTGACTTGCCAAGGGTCACCTAAGTCCAAAACACTCTGTCAGAGAGCTCTGGTGCCACAATAAACTCCAATTCCCAGGATTCCCTAGCACTAGGACAGGGCAGTGAAAGCCCTCTCAAAATGGACTATTGCTGCCATGTGTTTTGGAACTTACTTCGCCTGAAATTGTCCATAGCCTGCAATGCATCTCCTAATTCTGTTGGCAGTCCCTCCCTCCCAACACTTTCTCATTCCCCCCAAAACCAGCACAAAGCTGGCAGATGGAAAGAGGTTTTAAAGCAGCATTTAAATCTGCCATATTTGTTTTTAAAAGACTAAATGTCCCAAATGCTATTATCAGTTTTGTAGCTATTATTACAGAAAGATGTAGAGCGCAAACTCCTCAAATACCTTTATTTTCTGGAGTGAGATGGGCTTTTCCAACTGACTCACTGTGATGATCTCCGGTGGTCCAAGCAGCCAAACTGCGGCCCTGTAATAATAATAATAATAATAATAATAATAATAATAATAATAATAATAGTTTTATACCCCTCTCTTCAGCCAAAAGGCTATCATAATGGCTTACAAATTGATAATTAGACATTTAGACATTATGGCTCTTAGCCCAGCAGACCCTTAACTTCCTGAAATCCCGCTGCCATCATCCAGTGAATTATAAAAGGGTTTCCCTTAACCTACACTGGGATCAGTTAAGGAACCTTATTTCTAGTTCTTTACTGATCTTCCCAAGCATCAACTGAGCCAAAACACGTGGAAAAGGAGCGTCTAGTAGTAGATACTCCAAGGAGATATTTACTATAAATAACAAAATATAACTGAAATATAAGTCCTACAAGATATTAAGAATCTTGCAGGTACAATATTTGTAAGTATATAATGTTCAATTCCTACAAGCTATTAAAACAATAAATAGACCCAAGCGTCCAATTCTGAGACTAACTTCCAAGATCCGCTCTTTAACTTTCTCTCTCGATCTCCAACCGACACAATTCCCCCAACTGTCTCTTGGTCTCTCAGGCCTTATATCTCCTTCTCACGGAAGCTTCCAGAAGAACCTTTATCTTGCTCTCTGATTGGTCAAGTGAGTCTTCCGTAGGAGTGATGTCATTCTGTGTGGGATGTGGGAGGGACTGGGCATCCCGCCAATCAGGGCCAGGGATGGTGGGAGGGACTGGGATTCCAGCCAATGACAGCCCTCAGAGTGTCCTCAGGAGGACTTCTTCTGTTCCTAAAAGAGCATTGAACCCATGGCTTTGAGACTGGGCTTGATGCAGTGGGGCTCCTGGTGAAGGCAGTTGGTTTGGAGCCATCATGAAAGGAAGCAATTCCTAATGACTGAATAATGGTCTTCCTATTTCTATTCCCAGGGAAGTGAAGGGGGCCCTGTAGAGATCTCTGCCTTTTATGGCAAAAGACCTCAACCAAACAGACTGGAAATCAAACACATAAATAATAAAACTTGGATGATTGGGAGAGGCTGCCATAGACTTATATCACTTTAGTAAAGCAGATTGTCAGGATGTACATGGAACACTTTTCATGTGTTAAAAAAAGTCTCCCATCACACAAGAAATCTAGATGACCAGGAACACAGATTGCAGCCCTGTCTTTCCCTCTCATCCTTTTCTTGAAGATCCAGGTAGCTAAGGATAAGAGAAGGGAGGATATTCCAATATGTCCCACTCTATGGATATCCTGAAGTGATCAAATCATATTTGGGATTCACCATGTGCTTCCCTCCTGAATCACTCTCTGGATGAGGGCTATTTTCTATTGCAGATCACCTTTGGAGATGTCCAGTGTTCTTCGCAGAAGAGGAGGAAAGGCCATGCTTGAGTCTGAAGCAGAAATCTTTATACAGGATTTGGAAACCATGAAGCCCTATGAGGAAGGACTTAGGGAACTAGGGATGTTTAGCCTGGAGAAGAGAAGGTTAAGAGGTGGTATGATAGCCCTGTTTAAATACTTGAAGGGATGTCATATTGAGAAGGGAGCAAGCTTATTTTCTGCTGCTCCAGAGACTAGGACACAGAACAATGGATGCAAAGTGCAGGAAAGGAGATTCCTTCTCAACATTAGGAGGGACTTCCTGACAGAAAGGGCTGTTTGACGGTGGAACAAACTCCCTTGGAGATTTTGGTGGAGTCTCCTTCCTTGGAGGTCTTTAAGCAGAGGCTGGATGGCCATCTGTCAGGGATGCTTTGACTGAGAGTTCCTGCATGGCAGAAGGGGCTGGACTGGATGGCCCTTGGGGTCTCTTCCACCTCTATGAGTTGTAATTCATTTTGGTTGCATCTACACTGTAGAAATAGTCCACCTTTAACTGCCATGGCTCTCAGTGATATGGAATTCTGGAATTTGTAGTTGTGTGACTGTACAGAGGCATTCCAGGGGGAAGAATCACTGTGTGCTTAAGAGACTATAGCAGTGTTTCCTAAACTTGTTCCCAGGATTATAGCTCCCCTGTTTACTGACCAGTAAAGTCCAAACCACTTGGAAGACCAGAGTTTGTGAAATACTGGTCACTATAGCAAAGCCTTTGACTGCATAGATCATGAAAGGCTATGGAAAGCCCTTAAAGTCATGGGAGTGCCAAGACATCTGATAGTCCTGATGAGGAATCTGTACTCAGGACAAGAGGCTACTGTCAGAACAGAACATGGAGAAACAGAATAGTTCTCAATTGGCAAAAGGCTGCATCTTATCACTCCAACTGTTCAGTTTACATGCAGAAAATAAATGAAGAGCTGGTTTGAAAAGGAGGAGGGAAGATAAGAGGAAGGAAGATCAGCAATCTTAAGATACATGGACGATACAATACTACTATTGTAAAACACCACGGACTTGGAACAATTTCTAAGGAAGGTCAAGGAAGAGATTGCAAAGGCAGGCTTGTTACTGAACATAAAGAAAACAAAAATAATGTCTAGGGAAGATCTACATAAATCCTACCTAGATATTGAGGAAGTTAAAAGGTTTCTTGTATCTTGGAGCAAACATTGATCAGAATGGGAAACTACAGTCAAGAAACCAAAACAAGACTATGAATGGGAAGAGTAGCCATGAAGGGACTGGGCAAGGTCCTAAAGTCTAAAGATATACAACTGAGCACTAATGTCCAGTCCATTGTATCCCCTGTTGCCATGTACGGCTGTGAGAGCTGGGCAGTAATGGAAGTGGATGAGAAGAACATAAACTCCTTTGCGATCTGGTGCTGGAGAAGAGGCTGAGGATACCGCAGACAGTCAAAAAGACAAACAAATGGGTCCAAGAACAGACCAAGCCTGAAATCTCCCCGGAAGCCAAAATGACTAAACTGAGTCTGTTGTATTTTGGCCACATCATAAGGAGGCATGAATCATTAAGAAGGAGAGTAATGCTAGGAAAGGTAGAAGGGAGTAGAAAGAGAGGAAGGCCGCATGCCAAATGGCTAAACATAATTCGGGAAGTTATGGGGCTGAATCAAGGGAACCTGAGCGGAGCAATGGAGGATAGAGGGGTTTGGAGGTGGCTCATCCACAGCATTGCTGTGAGTCGAAGGCAGCTAATAACAACAAAGCAAGTAAAGACTTAAGGGTTTTATTTCAGCATCAGCTTCTGTGGGTTGTGATTCCTTTCGGCTGCATCTGCACTGCAGAAATCATCTCATCTGACACCACTTTAACTGCCCTGGCTCAATGCTATGGGATTCTGGGAATTATGGTTTTGTGAGTTTTGTGTTAGCCTTCTCTATCAGAGAGCTCTGGTGCCACAACAAACTACACTTCCCAGGATTCCATAGCATTGAGCCATGGTAGTCGAAGTGGTGCCAAACTGGATTATTTCTTCAGTGCAGATACAGCCTTTCTCAGATGCTTGGAGTACTGTATTGTAAGATCATATGCGCACACACACACGCACACACGCATATAGACACACACATACACACGCACACACAATTAAATGATTGTGGATTGAGATCAGAATGAACAAAGGATGGAGGCAATAGCTATTATAATACTATGATAGGCGATGTATAAGAGCTGCCTTAATTGCCTTGTATGTGCTTGTCAAAAATAACCACAGAACACTGACATGGGAGAAAGGCCACAACTTTATTAAACCATTGGTAGGGTTGGCACAAAGCATAAGGTCAGGATCTGTGCAATCAAACAACTACCCTGTTGTTTGATTATCCAAAGCCGAGTCCCTACCCGGTGCTTGGGATGACCTAGGGGCTAAGGAACACCGCTTGAGCGCAAACCATGCCTTGCGTTCCCCAATTCACAAAGCCCCTAGTCACCGGGAGGCACACCTGCGTTCTGGCCCCCGCAATGGCCAGACGCCTTCGCTCATCGCCCCCGGGTACCTTGTGACTCCCAAACCAGAACTCCATAGCCCTGGTACCACCAACGTTCAGATCCTGGCCTATGCTGCTGCCACAAAAGGCCTACTCGGAGGCCTGCCGCCAACCCTGCCAAGAGCGATTTAATGTCCGCCACATTGATCCAAATGTGGGCGAACATAGCCAACAAAGGCCTTGGATCTCCAGCGTCCCACTTGCTTGATATCCCTGGCAGGCATGCCAGCCCCAGAAGCAGCAGTGGCCGCACCAATCCGAAAAGAATGTCCACCAAACTCCCTGGCAGGGAGTCCCAAACTTGAAATGACCATTCTGAGAACAGAAACAAATTGGTATCTTGTAAGGGGAGAGCCATCCACATGTATGAAAAGAAAATCGGCCAACAAAGGCCTAACAACCCAAAAGAGTCGAAGAGCTTTAACTGGGCAAACAGGGGAGCCACGAAAGCAACGTAGCACCACATTCTGGCCAACCCCTAACTGGTCGCACTTGGAGCGACGCAAAGTTAAAGAGACACCGTGCTTTAAAAATGTTAAGTCAGAAGCACGCAGTGCCCTACCGGATAAATCGCTCTTGGACCCAGCAACTATTTCGCCTAAACGAAAGGCGCCAAAAAAGGCCACTGAAAATGCAGCACAAAACAGCTGAACTTCGTATTTTGAGGAACAAATAACAGGAAGAGTAGCACAAATTTTATAGAGCAATTGTAAACATATAGGTCGTCTTGTGTCCTTATTACAAGCATAAGCACGCTTCCAACCTTCAACCGCCCTTTTTACCAAAAAAGAGGCACGTGGATCAGCAAATCCCCCAGCCTTAGAGAAAAAAGAAATACCGGCCAAATGGATGGACATTGTCTTAGGAGCCACATTATTGTGGCGTAGCCAAACTAAAAAACGCAACACCACCTCGGTGGTCAAAGGCCAAACATGCTGAGTTCTAGAGTCATTAAAATAATCTGCCAGCTTTTTTATGGCATTTTTGTAAGTCTTTAAAGTGGAAGGAGCAATGGATCCCAAAATCCCGTCCATTATTTCAGACAGCCAACCTCCCACATTGAAGCAGGACATTGGGTAGGTTGAAGGTCTGCCTCCGGGGCTAATTGTCGAAATCGCTGAAACTGAAAACGAGAAATTGCATCAGCAATGCCGTTATCTAAACCAGGAACATGTTTAGCTAGGAAGGAAATATTGTTAGTCAAACAACACAACACAAACTTCCTTAACAAACTCACTACCCTCGGGGATTTTGCTGACTGCTTGTTGATAATTGACACCACAGCTTGGTTGTCGCACCAGAAAAGGACTCTCTTGTTAGAAAATTGAGAGCACCAAATGTGAATGGCCACAACAATGGGAAAAAATTCCAAGAATGTCAGATCCCTGAGAATGTCTGACCCTTGCCAGGCCTCAGGCCAGTGCTCGGCACACCAGTGGCCATTGAAATATAAACCAAAACCGATGCTCCCAGCTGCATCTGAATGAACCTGCAAAGAATCATTAATGTGCCAGGTTCTCTGCCAAATAGCAATACCGTTGAAACTCTTGAGAAATTGGAGCCAAATGCGAAGGTCATCCTTAACACCTTTAGTGATGGTGAGGCAGCCGAGGACCTGCTAAAGATCTGGCTAATCTAGCACAGAAAGCTCTGCCAGGAGCCACCACCTTGCATGCAAAATTAAGATGTCCCAGCAGGGACTGAACCTGCTTTAGCGTAAGCTTGGGAGCCTGGAGGGCATGTTCCAAAAGTTCACACAGCACAACAATTTTTGAATGAGGTAAAGAAGAAAAACCATTGACCGACTCTAACTGAATGCCTAGAAAGGACATAGCATTAGCTGGACCCTCTGTCTTGTCAGCCGCAAGCGGAACCCCAATTTCCGCAGCTAGGGAAGAAAAGGCAGTTAATAAATCCAGACACATGTTAGAATTAGCAGGGCCAACAAACATAAAATCATCCAGATAATGTGTAACCAAAGAAGAAGACGCCCTACGCTTTAACTCCCACTCCAAAAAGGTGCTAAAGGTTTCAAAGGCTGAGCAGCTGATGGAGCAGCCCATAGGCATAGCCTTGTCAAAGTAAAATTGGCCTTCAAATTGGAAACCAAGGAAATGAAAATCGTCCGGATGAACCGGAAGGAGTCTAAAAGCTGACTGAATGTCGCACTTGGCCATAAGTGCACCTGTGCCGCAGGACCTGACCAAGCGAACTGCGTGATCAAATGAAGCGTATTTTACTGAGCAGAGCTCATCGGAGATGGCATCATTGACAGAAGACCCAGGAGGGTGAGAAAGATGATGAATTATCCTGAACTCCCCAGGAGCTTTCTTGGGCACAACACCCAACGGGGAGATATGAAAATTATCAACAGGAGGTGAAGGGAATGGGCCAGCAACCCGCCCCGCCTGGATCTCCTTATTGATCTTTAAACGGAGCACGTCAGGCATGGATCTGGCAGATAACAAGTTCTTGGGAAACTGATGTGACAAATGACCTGAAACGGGAATCCTAAACCCAAATACAAAACCATTGGCCAAATAAGAGGCAGCTTGCTTATCAGGATAAGCTTCCAACAGTGGAATAAGAGCCTTGGGATTTACCGGAGAAAAGGCTAACGAAAATTCTTTTTTTTAAAATAAATTTTATTAATAAAAAACATGTATACAAATACAAATACACATATGTTATCACATATCAAACATATCAAACATCTATACCCTAACTACTGGAAACAACCTAATTACAATCCAGACGTAGGCATTATGGCATACATACCTAACATCTTCTACACCTAGTATTCTAATTTCTTCCTTACTTCCTATACCTAACGAAAATTCTTGAGTGGGAACAACCAAATTATATTTGGCTCCCTGCTTGACCGGCACTCGGCCCCCTGGCCCCATCGCCTTTTCCGGTGGTTGAAGAAGCAGGGCCCCTGCCTCGAAAGGGCTGGGAAACTTGAGCAGGGCGGGAACAAGAAGTTTTAGGGTGGGACCCTCTACAATTAGAACAATAATGCTCATATTTACAATTAACACGGGTACAACGACTAGAATTGTAATCCCAACAAGACAGAAACTTAGAGTCCTTCTTAACGGGCCCTTTTTGAGAGCCCTTGATCCTCGCTGACGTGCCCACTTCCAAGAGTCAAATCTCGTGATGAAGAAGGTCCCAACGTTCACGAGAGTTCTGTGAGGCATGTTGGCGAAATGCAGCCTCATAGGAAATAGCAGCTGCATCTCCAGCGAAAGCCCTGGCACGCTGAACGTTCAAAAGATGGCTAAGCAAATGCCAAGCACGCTCAGGGAACGCCATGGAGACTACAGCCGCAAAGATGGTGAAGCTCTCCAACCAATTAGAAAAAGTAGGCTCAGCCGGAGCCACCTTGGGCTCATGTCTGTTCTTTTTGGTTGAAGTGACAGCAACCGCCTCCTTTCCTTTAGGTTGCAGCAAGGTGAAAACATCTACGTAGCAACCTCTAAGAATGTTGTTACGTATCTTCTTAGACAGATGAGCTCCAGGAGGGCGCTCTCCAGGAGAGCAAACCGGGAATTCAGCTGCAAGAGGATCAACCCAAACTCCTTGCATCCCGGGTCGCCAAGCTCGCTTCTTAATGGCCCACCGCGGCAAACCCGGGACCATGGCATGGTCGACCCAAAAGCCATCCCTCCCCACTGGCACATCAGGTTGAAAACCACCTGTAGAAGCTGATTGTACAGAACCAGCCTTCCGCGCTCTCTGTCGTTTCCTCTTGGCCTTGTGCTTTCTCTTCCTCTCCCGGCGCCGTTGTGTCGCTGAAACTCCGGAAAGGTTGTCCTCATCCGATGACGACGATGATGAACTGGAACTAGAAGAGCTGGATGAGCTGGAAAGCTGAACCTCCTGACGACGGGAAGCAGCGCCGGACGACTGGGGGCCTTGAATAGCTACAGAAGTGGATGGCTGTACAGACACACTGGCATCCAGTTGTCTTGGCTGAAGCACTTGAACTGCAGGCGTCGACGTGTAGGGCATCCGACCAGCATCAACAGCATGCTGAATGAATTCAGTGATGGATCTGGATAAGTTGGCAATAGCATCCGGATTCATCCCAGCAGGAACAGCCAGCTGTGCAAAGTCTGCCACAGGAAGAATGCTCACACTGTGCGGGCCAACATGTGCAGATGTAGTAATGGGAGGCCCATGACTGGGGGCCTGAGACCGACTCGGCAAAACAGGAGGATTTATAACCGACCGAGCCTTACGAGCCTCAATCCTCTTTGACCTTTTTGGAGACATCTTGGTTCAGATGTAAAAAACAAGCAACTGCTAAAAAGGCAGTACACAGTCAAAGGCACTGGCAAGCAGAATTGATCAAAGTGTGGAAAGATCCCCACACAGCAAATGTCCAAGCCAAAAAGCACTAAAGAAAAGTGTCCAAGCACTGCAAAATTAACCCAAAGGGTTAAAAGGGGGGGGAAAACAAGAATAAAACCCCTTAGATCAGCAAAATGGTGATTCCCGCCAAAAATAAGATTCAAAATGGTGCTACCGCCAAAATTGAAAAACAAAATGGTGCTCCCGCCAAATTAGGGGCTAAAATGGCGGCTCCCGCCAAAACTGGGGCCCGAGATTGAGGCCTGGCGCCAGTAGCCGCCCCTTAATGGCGCCTCCTACCCCCAACAAGCACCCTAGGGGGTGGGGGGACTTACCCCAATGGCCGCCGGGCCGCGGAGAAGCCAGCAAAAAGGAGGCCGCGGACCAAGGCAGCTGCGCCCGGTGGAATGGGGGATCCGGGGAGGGAGCCTCCCCGAACCACACCACCCCACCAACCTTGGCCCAGTCGGCCCCCAAAGGAAGGGAGAAGCTCAAGGCTAACTCCCTTCCAAGCTTGGCTCCGCACAGCTCGAAGCCAAGCGCCGACTGAGGCAGAGAGGCCTCCGAGCAGCAATATATACTGCTCGGCTCCTCCCCTCTGCGTCCTTTGCGGGGCCCCGCCCCCAAGGCCGAGCCCACCAATGGGCAGCCTTGGAGGACTGGAAGCCCCGCATCAGCAAGCCCGGCTCCCAGAGCGTCCCCGGGCCACAAGGGCCGCCCCTTCCGGCCCCACCAGCCAATCAGGAGCCGGGGCAAGCCCCAGAGCACACTGGGGCTTGTAGTTTTGCCGCGCTGCAGCAGCAAAGCAGTCTGCCCCGCGATCGGGGCGACTGCATTTTAAAGCAGATATTAAAACATATTATTGTAACCCACCATAAATCCCATCTATCTTAACTCTAATCTAAACCTAAACCTATAACCTGTATGGCATGAATCCCAAATGAATAAATGCATGAATAAAGGGATTCATGACATATTGTGATTTCAGGCTGGTGCTCCTTCCCTGAATGAGACTGGCCCATTGCAACCTCAGACTGATTCTCGTTGCTTGAGAGATTAAGACTGGCCCATTGTGACTTCAGTCTGATGCTCCTTGGATGAAGGATTGAGAGGGTACTATTGTGACTTCAGGATGGTGCTCTTTACCTGAAGGATTCAGACTGGCCCAATTTGAACTCAGGCTCATTATGACTTCACACTGATGCTCCTTGCCTGAAAGACTGAGTCTGGCCCATTGTGACTTTATGCTGATGCTCCTTGCCTGAAGGATTGAGACGGGAGTATTGGCACTTCAGACTGGTGCTGTATACCTGAAGGATTGGGACTGGTCCATTGAGTGTCAGAAACAGTGTATAAGGGTTCTGTCATAAAGGGTAAAAATATTAGGGTTTGGTTATTAAAGTAGGAGTTATAGTTGTAGTTCATAGTAGGTAATGTAGAGTGATGGGTTATAGAAAGCATGTAGTGGGAAATGTTAGGAAGACAGAGTGACTTTTAGGTGAAGGAGGACGTTTGGAGAGAGGGGCTGGGGTTGCAGCTGTAGACTGTTTATCAAGGAGGAGTGAAGCTGGCTTGGGAAGACCGCTCTTCAAGGTGAGGCTGTCTGGGAGAAGGGAAGGGAAGTATAGACAACCTTGGTATCTATGCAACCTCTGCTTGTGTTGCTTTAGCTTGGGAATTGGGGGCTGGCTTAGGGAGGGTTGTGCAAATTCCTTTGGACTTCAGACTTTGCAAAAAGGTGTTAATGGATGTTTCTGCCTGGATTCATCAATAATTCTTCTTTTGTTTCAAATGAGTTTTATTTTTTCAGCGTAGGACTGACTCCAGATCTCACCGTTTGCAAAGTCTCACAGTTTTAACTCCACTGGAGACCCAGGAACAAGAAGAGTTCTTGGGGAACCCGGTGGTTCTGGAGATCCTGGTGGTGGAGAAGCAGGTTTCTTCTTTAGAGGAACTAGGGACCAAGCCCAAGACTGGGAAACCTCATGAAGCACACACCATCCAGGCCACCACTGGAGGATTTGGGTTTCTGGCCCCAGACTGGGGAAAGGAAGGCCGTCGGGGGGCAGAGTGACATCCTGGGACCTGGCAGTGGGGGAGTCGCTTGATAGCTGCCCCAGCACAGAAGAACCCCAGGTAGATGTTTATTGAATGGAGGAAGACAGAAAGGAAATAAAGGACCGTATGAAGTGGATGGTGTCCAAGTTAAAGATGTAAGACAAAAGATCTAAGACAAAGCTAAAGAACCAAGAAATGGTGTTTTAAAACAAGCTAAAGAACTAAACAAGATGGTTCCGTGCAGAGCATTGATGTGAAGGAGGGATTTGGCAACTGAGACGAGGAAAGGCTGAGGAATTTGGAAGCTGAAGCTGGGAGATGTTCAGGTGTGTCGAACTATAACTGGGAAGGTGCTTTTTCTCCTGAGTCGCAATAAAGAGGAACTGACAGGACAACGGACTAATTTGAACAGAACGACCTGCCTTTGAACTGCGTGGACTGTTTGAACAGCTGTCTCCTCACAAAAAGAAGAAGTTGAGTAATGGGCGGCAATATTGCAAGACTTCAGCAGCCAAAAGCCAGAGAGAAGGAAAGTATAAGGATCCTTGGCTTTCACCCTAATTTTGTTGCCACCAACCCCGTGGCAACAATGTCATCCCCAGCCTTCAAGGACAACTGATAAATGTCTGGTGGAAGGAAAGTGTGTGTGAGTGTTGTATGAATGTGTGAGTGAATGAAAGACCTCTTGATTGATAATCAATGTTTGTATTATTTTTTTTGATTTAATAAATGTTGCATGTATAGTGTTTAAACCCAAATTTAGTGTCTCACTATTTGTGTTAGTCCTGCTCTGAATAAGTCCACAGAAAGAGAAATTTTCATTACACTTTCTCAGGTTGAACAGGTTGCCCTTACAAACTTGGGCATAACAAAGATGTGGAGGAGGAAGGTGTCAGAGGCGAACTGAGGGCAGCTGATGCTCCTTGCCTGAAGCATTGAGACTGTCCCATTGTGACTTCCGTCTGATGCTCTTTGCCTGAAGCATTGAGACTGTTCCATTGTGACTTCAATCTGATGCTCTTTGCCTGAACCATTGAGACTGTCCCATTGTGACTTCAGTCTGATGCTCTTTGCCTGGAGCTTTGAGACTGTCCCATCGCGGTTTCCAAATCCTTCACCATTTTAGTCGCCCTCCTTTGGACATGCTCCAGTTTCTCAATGTCCTTTTTGAATTGTGGTACCCAGAACTGGACACAATATTCCAGGTGGGGCCTGACCAGACCAGAATAGAGTGGCACTATTACTTCCCTTGATCTAGGCACTATACCTCTATTGATGCAGCCTTTAATCGCATTGGCCTTTTTAGCTGCCGCATCACAGTGTTGACTCATGTTCAACTTGTGTCTACTTGATTCTTATATCCCTTTCGCACGTAGTTTCATTCATCCAGGTGTCTCCCATCCTATATCTGTGCATTTCATTTTCCGCCCTTAATGCAGTACCTTTCATTTCTCCCTGTTGAATTTCATTTTGTTAGTTTTAGACCAGCTTCCTAGTCTATTCAGGTCCTTTTGAATTTTGATCCTGTCCTGTGGGATATTAGCTACTCCTCTTAATTTGGTGTCATCTGCAAATTTGATAAGTATGGCCCCAATTCTGTCCTCCAAGTCATTGATAAAGATGTTGAATAGCAATGGGCCCTGGACAGAACCCCACTGGACACCCCACTGGTCACTTCTCTCCAGGATGAAAAGGAGCCATTGTTCAATACCCTTTGGGTTCGGCCAGTCAACCAATTACAAATCCATGTAACAGTTACCTTGTCTAGCTTGTTTCATGTTTTTGTTTTATATTCTGTTTAATTTGGTTAATTGCTATTAGTGAATTGCCAAGAGTGGCCACCAGATGGCGCTCCAGGATAGAAGTTGTTGAGAAGCCCAAAGAGGCTGCAGTGCCGTGAGGATCCACAAGAGGGCGGTGTTGTATTAGGAATGTTCTTGATTGATAAAACCAAAGTCTATGGGGACTAATGTGATTTTTCCATTGGCTCCCCATTCCTGAGGGGGCGTGGCCTCCTTCCCTTTACCTGGACCTTCCTCCGCTCCCATTGGCTGCCTATTCCCCCTCCTCGGTTGCCCTGAAAGCGAAAGGACCACCGGAAGGAAAAGGGGGGAATTGCAGCGTTGCATCATGGGAAATTTGCAACCGGGGTTTTTGCAGTGGTGAAACAGAGCAGAAGCGAAGCTGCATTCCACACCAGATCAATTCGGAGTGGAATCGGAGTGAGCTTGGAAACAGTTTCTGTGCATTCACTTGTTACGGATTTCACCAAAATGAGGGGTCACTTTGGAATCACTGCGGAAGCCCCAGGGAAGGAGCCCCCATAGAAAGGAATTGCGTGTGATAACACTCACGTTGTCGCCTGAATTCGCATTGTTGGACCCGCAGTGGCTTCAGATCTGAGCTGCAAAGAGCTGCAAAAACCTCCGTGTGATAAACACAGGCTTTGAGATTTCACAAGGCTCTGTGGTTTTGGGAACAAGAAAGTGATTACCATAATTGTTGTTGATAATAATAATAATAATAATAATAATAATAATAATAATATACCATTCTCCCTCATAAAGGGACACAACTGGAATTACAAGTTTAAGACAACAAACTCTTTTCCTGGTGTTTGCACCCATTGCTCCGTCTCCCGGTCTCCTCCGCTGGAAGGAGGGAGAGCGTGGAATTCTGGGAAAGGCTGGTGGTTGGCATGGAGCCTGAATAGGGTTCTAGAAGGCTGGTGGCTTTGACTGTTGGCTGCTTAGGAAGAAGGGTTCATCTGGATTTCTCTGGCAGTGAAGGAAAAATGGGTGGCTCAATGAGGGGCTCCCAAATTTGGTTCCTATGTGATAATGATGAATGAGAGTGAAAGGCCCTCAGGTTGGTCTCAATGATGGGGGGCTCGAGGGTCTTCTGTAGGGAGGCAGCCTTGGGGGCTGGAAGTAAAGAAGACTCCTCCTCCCTCTGAAAAAGGCCTCAAGGTTCTTCTGGCTGCCAGGCCTCCTCTCCTCTCTTCGAAGTTTCTGTGGGGACATGATATTTTGGAGGGGAATCCCAAAGAAGGCTGGTGGCTTTGACCTTGGCTGCTTAGGAGGAAGAAGGGCTCCTTCTGGATTTCCTTGGCAGGAAAGGGAAGGTGGGGGCCACGTGATGGCAATGAGGGAACCCCAAATTTGTTTCCTCTGTGAGAAGGATGGCTGAGAGGGAAGAGCCCCCATTTTGGAGCCAAGGATGGGGGTCTGGAGGGTCTTCTGTAGGGAGGCAGCTTTGGGGGCTTGAAGCAAGGAACCCCCTCCTCCTCCCCTCTTCTCCGGCTGCCAGGCCTCCTCTCCTCTCTTGGGAGTCTCTGTGGGGCCATGAGATTTTGGAGAGGGATCCAAGAGAATCAAAGGGAGGCTGGGACCAAACAACCTCAGAATATGATCAAGATTGCAAGTTCCTTTCAGAGGAAGGAGAGGCAAACTAGGAGAGGCTGCAGTTGTTTGCTTTTGCCTGAGCCTCTGGGAAGGGCCCCTCTTCTCCTTTCTCCTTGGCTGTCTTCATGGAGGACAGACTCCTTTTGCCCTTTGGACTCAGTTTGCAGCAATGGCAGTGAGCTCAAGAGAAGGGGAGAAATGACAGCAGGAGGAGGAAACTGTGGCATTTGAAGAGCAGCTGAAAAGGTGCGAGGGCAGAGGATGAACCAGGGGAGGGTCCCTGCCAAACTGGGAGAGTTGGAGCGCATTCAGAAGGAGCTGGGCCTGGAAATGGAGGAGGAGAAGGGGGCTTATAAAATTACCTCCATGGATGAGGAAGCTAGGCCAAGTCCATGACATACAATGATTCAGCGAAACGATGTCCATGTTGTAGGAGCCAGTGTGGCCGAGTGGTTTAAGCATAGTGGAACTACGACTCTGGAGATCAGGGTTTGAATCTCAGCTCCAACACAGAAACTCTCTGGGTGACTGAGCAAGTCACACTGTCTCAGCCTTAGGGGAAGGCAATGGGAAACGTTAAATATAGACATTTAAATATTGCAATTGCTATGGTTGTTGTTATTGAGTTGTTGTTATTGCTGTCTATCTATACATTATGATTTTATGTAGATTATTGGAATAAAACAATAAAAATAGACCCATTAAAATCAATCAGACACATGAGTCCCACCCAGCCCTCCTCCTATTGACATCTTTGGGAGTGATGAAGGCTGGGGCCAACCTTAGGACTACAATCCTAGCCCCATTTTTTGGAAATTAAGGGGATGTACAGGCCACCCCTTTTAGTGCCAGATCAGGGACACGGGAAACACATTGCTTTTTGCAGCTCCTTTTTGCACTATGATAAGGTTACACTGTGGCCCTGATGTGGCCTTTCTGTGGTGCAAAAAGGAGCTCCTTTCTGTGCCAGGGAAAAAGTGCCATATCCGCCAATAGTGTGGCTTTTCTGCACTCCTTTGGCACTGCGTCATCTGGATGTAGCAACAGAGGAATGCCGTGATGTCGCCTGCGATGTGGTGCAGTGTGCAGTGTCACACCAGAATGCAGGAAGAGTCAGGGAGTGCGCCGTGAAGATGCCATCTTCGCCCTCATGCCGGCTAAGGATGCTTGTTTGTATGCCCCGAAAGGCCCAGTGAACTGTCTTAGTCTCTCAGCATTCACAAGATTCTCTCTCTGAGGGTTTGGAGGCGAGAATAATAATAGTAATAATAGTAATAATAATAATATCATCACTAATTAATATCCTGCTTTCCAATGGATTTATTTTGAATTTTAGGGAAGGTTCAGGTTTGATTTGCCCTTAGCGCTGTTGAATTGTACTTTCTGTGGTCTGTGAAATGTGCATAAATGTGTGCACATAAAATCACTTTGTATTTTCTGCAGGTGTGGAAAGAACTAAGATGGCTTCCAAAGGAATGGAGAGAAGAGAAACGACCCTCAATTCCTCCTTTGTGGAAGAAACTGGAGGAAAGAAGACCTCTGGACAGGTTAGTGTCCAGACCTCCTTTTTTGTGGTGGAGCCATTGGGAATTTGACTGACTAGGATGCAATGGAGGTGTTATTTACAATCCTCTGTCTTTCAGCAAAGGCTATTTTCTATTGCAGATTACCTTTTGAGATGTGGCAGTGATCTTCACAGAGGAGGAATGGTCACTCTTGAGTCCAAAGCAGAAATTTCTGTACAACGAGGTGATGATGGAAACCTATGAAAATGTGTCCTCTGTGGGTAAGGACCCATTGCCCTTCCTATAGAATGGGGCAAGTGTTCTAGAAAGCTACATTGCATGCAACACTGGTTCCAGTTTAATTTTTATAGCAACATCCTGTGAAATCATGGAATTTGTAGTTTGTAGTTTCTAGAACTGCTCACATTACACTGGTTCTTAAATCCCTCCACTGTCTGACCATTAGTGTCCGGGCAAGATACAAGGTGTTGGTTGTAACCTTTAAAGCCCTACATGGCTTGGGTCCTGACTACTTGCGGGAGTGCCTACTTCCACACAATCCTCCCTTCACTGGAAAATATCTCCTAAAGCCTAAGAAGACTAGATTGGCTACAACAACCCAGAGGACCTTCTGCAACTCCTAGGCTTTGGGATGACCTGCCAGAAGAGATCCGTCACATCAACACCATAGAAGCCTTAAAAAGGCTGTTAAGACAGATCTCTTTCAGCAGGCCTTTCCAGATCAGGGCTTTTCACGGTCACTAACACTGTTATTGATACCGATACCCCAGCTATCCTGCATAGATAGAAGTTCTCCCCTCAGCCTCTCCACCCAATCTAGTCTTCACATGTGTTTAAAGAATAAAGAAGGTAGGAAGGAGAAAGATGTAAATGGTAATAATAAGAACAAAAACAAGTGTGATGTATGTTTGAATTGTATTTTTATTGATTATATAGTTGTTTATTCTGAAAATAAAAAGAATTTGAAGATTATTTACAGTTTGACCTCAGTATCTGCTGAGGTTTGGTTTCAGGACCCCACTTAATAACCAAAATCCATGGATGTTCAAGTTCTATTACAAACAATGGGGTTGTAGTATGATGTGCCTTACATAAAATAGCAAAATCAAGGATGGCGTTTGGGGATATATTGAGATGCAGAATCTGTGGATCCTGAGAGCTGACTGTGAAAGGTTAAAAAGCAGTTGAAATCATTCTATTAAGAGAAATGCAACCCATGTAATTGGACTCATGGAGAAGTGGTCAGATGGAACCAAGGAGAATGTGTTTCTTTGGTTGGTTTCCCTGGAAAGAACTGGGAATCTTGGCCAAGGAGGGAGTTGAGTCAGTTGAGGCTGAGAGAAGGAGGAGAGACCTCAGGACAAGAGCATTTCTCTGGGTTACTTTGCCTGTTTCCTATTTTATGTTAGTGTTTTGAGTACTGTCTTTCTTACAGTGGAACCTACTCCTGCTTTGTGAAGGCATCACAGGTTGGACTGGTTGATCTCACCTGAAAGCATCCTTCTTATTCATTCATTCCTATTGTACGTTCTTTAGACTGTATGGTTGTGTTATTTATTACATTTCATCCCACCTTTCTCCCATGGGTGGGTCTCAAGGTGGTTTAGGATACAAAATACAGAATGAACAAAAGCATTGTTTAAAAAAGAACCGATGCTACTAAAATAAGGATATTGCTATTCCTTCGGTTGAAAGTTCGTTCTCCAAGATCTGCAAGGGATAATCTACAAATGTTAACTGGGAGGGAAAGAGGACATTGGAGGACAATGGCTTGGAGTTATCTCACATAGACAGTAGTGAATGGAGACTTCCATGTTAGTGGGTTGGTGAATCTGCTCTGTCTTTGAGTCTGAGCTCTCTCTGGTGCTGACTCTATTTTGGAAATGTGCTCCAGCCCCATGGATGAAAACCTGGAGGAAGTTCAATGCCTCAATAATATGGAAGTCACAGTCTGTCAAAGTTTACATGAACTGTGTGAAATGTGGTTTTTGTTTTGCTGTTGTCTGTCCTGAATTTCCCATCTCCACTACCTGACCCCAAGATCAAGCAAGAAGAGAGAAGGAGAACACCGTGTCTCCTTCCACTTTCTCCATCCCATGCAGAAATGTATGGACCTCTTCCATGGCCATGCTTAGACACAGTTTTGATCCTTAAAAAACACACTGCTTGTAATCTTTCACAGAAGACATATTATTTGGGAGGCAGTTCAAGAAAATTCCTACCAGGAAGGTGCCCTCAATTTCTTTTCTAGGCATATAGGCTGGTGGGCTTTTTCATCCACAGTTTTATGGTGGAGGTGGCCTATGACAAACCTCCTTTGAACACAGACAAATGAAGAACTGCCTTCAACTTGACCACTAGCGAACCTGTTAAAAGTTTACATGATGAAGAGAGTTCTTCCTGATATCTCCTATGATGCTTCTCCTGAGTTTCACTTAATTTGCTGAGATAAAATTGTATTTATTTGTTAGACTGTTCTTATACTTAAAAAAAAATCTTCTCAAGACAAAGGACTTGGAAAGAAGAAAGGTCCCTCCACAAAATTGTCTGGCCTTAAGATGAATGACAAAGGCATCATGTGAAATGAAGAAGAGACGACGATCGTGAACCAGACAATTCTTTCTGACCCAGAGGAAGGGATCCAAGTGAGTCTGGGACACTTTTATGCAATAGGTTCTTGGCCTTAGGAGAAAAGTCACAGTATGGAAAAGGGGCACCACCTCATCTTTCTACTCTTTGTTCAAATGGACAGGTTTTCTCTGACCTACGGAGTCAAAGCAGCCCATTTGGATGTTGAATGCAGATGGAGGATGACTCACATTTGCCGCTGGGATCTTACTGGCATGGCTGCAGGAACATGGATCTCATAGAATCAGAGGACGATCTGGAACTAACTGACAAAGTACAGAAGAAGCCTATGCACTTTCCATGGTGTTTTAGAGTTGGAAAGCATGTTCACATCTGGCTGTCTTGCAAAGAGAGTTAGTTATTCCTCCCCACTGAGAATTTATCCTTTAAGTAACAGAGGTCAGGGCAGGGCAACATTAAATCCACCCCAAACTTTTTACTGAACTCTCTTCCCCCCAATTAATTCAATGCCTTGGACAGTCAGAAAACCAACGTTTTCATGTTTAAAATACCATTCAAAAAAAATATTTTGTAGTAGTTTTTCCTTAGGGCTTGGGAAGCTGTGTATTTTATCCTCCTTTTCCAGGTTAACTCCCATTCTTCTATCTCAATATTGTGTCCTGGTTTCTTGGCCATTGAACCAT
The DNA here is from genome assembly GCA_016801065.1 of Sceloporus tristichus. NCBI lineage: Eukaryota > Metazoa > Chordata > Lepidosauria > Squamata > Phrynosomatidae > Sceloporus > Sceloporus tristichus. The sequence continues at coordinate 11,100 of JACSCI010000142.1, read as the reverse complement.
GTTTTCTTGAACCACTTCAGATTCCATAAAATGTTTTAACAGGATTGTATACAATCTCCCCACAAGTGGACCTTTCCCGATAGCAAGCACATTTCCTAGTATTTCTATACTAATTATTTCTATTCCATATGTTTTCATATCCAACAAAAACCTCTCTCTTATTTGCCTGAAAATAAGCCAATGACATTGTTTACCTTCTTCTCTTATTTCCTCTAATGTTTTTAATTTAATCATATTGCCTTGGTTATTTATCAAATCATTGTATTATTATTATTATTATTATTATTATTATTATTAT
>JACSCI010000142.1:0-10792 GCA_016801065.1 Sceloporus tristichus | reverse complement strand
TGCTTCTCCAAACAGATCAAAGAGGCTAACAGTAAAAGCATAAGTAAAATGCAATAGCAACTTATCATTGTTGCATCCAAAACTCTCCCAATTCCTCCCTTCCCCATTAAAATACAATTAAATTCTTAAACAATTATTAAAATAATTATAAAAAATAGAGCAGAGGCAGTTAGAGCAGTTGTTGAACCATTTATTAAAATAATAGGAGATTGCTGTAAAGTTAATCTGCCGGAAGATATACGTCTTGATCGCATTTTTAAAGCCTTAAAGACGGGTGATATATCAGACCTCTTCCGGAGGCCATTCCATAAACTGGGAGCAGCAGAAAAGAGGGTCCTCTGGGTAAATGCAGAGAGCCTTGTTATGGTTGGCTGCAGTAACCTTTTACTAGAGGACCTCAATATGTGGGGCAGATTGTATGGGAAAAGAGGATCCTGTAAGTAAGCTGGACCCAAGCCATGAAGGGCTTTAAAGGTTATAACTATCACCTTGTACTGTCCCCGGAAATTAATGGGCAGCCAGTGAAGAGATATTAGAATAAGTTTGATATTGTCACCTCTAGATTTTCCAGTGACCACTCTGGCTGCCATATTTTGGATTAGTTGAAGTTTCCAGACTTAATACAAGGGTAGCCCTATGTAGAGCACATTACAGAAGTCAAAATGTGAGCTTACCAGTGCATGCACCATAGGTTTTAGCTCTTCAGGTTCCAGGAAGGGACGCAGTTGGCGTATCAACCAAAGCTGATAACAGGCACTCTTGGCCATCGCTTCCATCTGAGCTGACATCTGGAGCAACGGATTCAGGAACACCCTCAAACTGCAAACACAGTCCTTTAGGGAAAGTGTGACTCCATCCAGGACCAATTGACAGACCTCCATACCCAGATTAGGACCTCCAACAATACACACCTCCATTTTATCTGGATTCAGTTTCAATCTGTTTTTCCTCATCCAGCCCATTGCTGCCTCAAGACATTCATTCAGAGGGAGATGCCTTCTTTAGTTGACACTGAGATATCTCTAGATGTCATGAGCATACAGAGAGCACCCGCCCCCTGCCTCCAGATGAACTCTCTTGGCGGTTTGATGTAGATGTTGAATAGCATTGGGGATAGGACGGCGCCCTGGGGAATGCTGTATTTAAGCTTCCTTTTAGTGTAGCAACTGTCCCCAAGCATCTCCATCTGGAATCTGCTTGAGAAATAGGTCTGGAACCATTGCAATGTACTGCTCCCGATCCCCAATTCCCTCAGGCATTCCAGAAGGATGCCATGGTCAATAGTATCAAAAGCCACTGAGAGATCCAAAAGCATCAACAGGCTCACACTTCCCCTGTCGATACTCAAGCGGAGATCATCTAAGGTGACCATAGCAATCTTGACTTCGTATCCCACATCATGAAGCCAGTTTGAAATGGGTCTAGATAATCTGATTCTTCCAAGACTACTTGGAGTTGAAGAGCAACTGCCCTGTCAATCACATTGCTTAGAAATGGAAGATGGGAGACCAGTCTGTAAATGTTCATGTCCAAGGGATCTAGGGAGGGCTTTTTCAGAAGCAGCCGTATCACTGCTTCTTTGAAGCAAGATGGAAAATAGCCCTCCCTAAGAGATGCATCTATGATATATCTCAGGTGAGTCCTAAGTCCATCTCCTTGGAGGACCAGCCATGAAGGGCAAGGGTAGAGAGGGCAAGTTGTCTTCTTCACACTTCCAAGGAGCTTGTCCCCATCCTCAGTACTCACAGATTCAAACTGATCCAGTACGATCTTATTCACAGAGTCACTGGACAGCTCACCTATAGCCTCCATAATTTTAATCAAATGTTTTTACTGTTTTACTGGTTTTGTTGTTGAGGTATGGAGCAGCATTGAAAATGTTCAGATGTGGCAGAGAAGCTAATGGACACTCGCTACTCTTAACCAGGAATTGGTTGCAGCTGTGGCTCCAGACAGCAGGTGATTGTCCAAGATTGTGGCGGAGTGTGCCAGAGAGCACATGGCACTTATGGAAATATGCTGTGCATCTGGAATGGTGGACAGTAATCCAGGTAACACAGGAAATTGTACAGGAAGGGGTTGAGCTAGATTGCCACATGGCAAAAATGTATATAAGCTCAAATCGTTATTGTACAGTGTGGGTTTTGTAATTGGTGGATGGTGTTGGTCTAGCTCTCGTGTATGTTTTGCAACCAAAAATAAACAGTGCCTCTTTGGAGAAAAGCCAGCCTACGGTGCTTTAATCTAGCAGCTGTCTTTCCTGGCAAAGCTCCAGTCTGCCAGTTTGTCTATCTACTCACAAGCTTCCAAGATTACTCTGAGTTCATCTCTGCATTTTCTCCCAACATTTAGACTGTCATTGTTTAATCCAGTTTTAGTACTGGGATCGGGAGGGGGGTAGGCATAGGGATTGATTTCTTTGGGATTTTATTGTGACCTTGATGTATTTTATTGTTGTAACCAGCACAGTTTCTCCTTCATAGAACGGGCTACAAATAAATTGTTTCTTATCATATTATGCTGGTATCCAAGTCGCTCGTATCTCGTGTGTGTGTTTGCCTTTGCTGTCTTTATGGCTGGGAATGGAGCTGAGGACTGAGGAGAGAAGAAAGTGTCAGTTTTGTGCAAATTCACAACTTTTGTGCATCAAAGAGTCCAGTGTGTTGAAATAGGAACAAACTTTATTGAAAACACATAGTCAGAAATTAAGTGTTTAAACCAGAACTGCCCTTCCGAAGCCAAAGAATATATTGAAACCCAAAACCTAAAACTCCACATTCTACCAAACCTTGCCCCCACCTACAATTCCCACCATCTACCCCCCACTATTAACCGGCCCCACTTTGCCATCCTTCTCACACGCACAATCTCTCCCCGCCCCAGACATTCGAAGAAGCTAGATCCCTTTCAGTTACTACGGATCCCCACCTTTCTTCAGCCAACATCCCACAAATTCCGAATGCTATCATTGCTATTCTAGATAGCTGCAACAAATCCCAGGCCCCCCATCTAGCTAACCTATACCAACCCCCATAATCCCCAGCCAAATTTATAACCCAAAGCAATTATATAGATTAGTAGCAATGAAAACCTAAACTTAACAAAACATAACTTTAAAACATAAACAGACATATGGACAGAAAAACTGTACAAATAAATTCATAAGGGTTTTTTAGCACCTCTGGATTCACTTCTTGGATTTGTGTGGCTTCTCTCCTGTGTTGCCTCTCTGGTGACTGAATAGGCCTGACCTCCAAGAAAAGCATTTCCCACACTGCTGGCATTTGTATGACTTCTCTCCTGTATGGACTCTCTGGTGTATCAGTAGGCTTAACTGCTGAGAAAAACATTTCTCACAATGCTGACATTTGTATGGCTTCTCTCCTGTGTGGATTCTCTGGTGTCTCACTAAGTCTCCCTTCAAATAAAAACATGTCCCACAATGGTGGCACTTGTATGGCTTCTCTCTTGTGTGCACTCTCTGGTGTATCAGTAGTTCTGACTGCCAAGAAAAACAGTTCCCACAATGCTGACATTTGTATGGCTTCTCTCCAGTGTGACTTTTCTGATGTGTCATTAGGTATGACTTCGAATAAAAACATTTCCCACAATGCTGGCATTTGTATGGCTTCTCTCCTGTGTGGATTCTCTGGTGTGTCAGTAGGTTTGACTGCCGGGAAAAACATTTGCCACAATGCTGGCATTTGTATGGCTTCTCTCCTGTGTGGACTCTCTGATGTCTCACTAAGTCTCCCTTCAAAGAAAAACAGTCCCCACAATGCTGGCATTTGTATGGCTTCTCTCCTGTGTGGACTCTCTGATGCATCACAAGGATTGACTTGTATGCAAAATGTTTCTCGCATTGCTGGCATTTGTATGGCTTCTCTCCTGTGTGGACTCTCTGATGTCTCGCTAGGTTTGACCTCCGAGAATAACATTTCCCACAATGCTGGCATTTGTATGGCGTCTCTCCTGTGTGGATTCTCTTATGTGTCAGTAGGTTTGACTGCAGAGAAAAACAGTTCCCACAATGCTGGCATTTGTATGGATTCTCTCCTGTGTGGACTCTTAGATGCTTTACAAGGATCGACTTGTACGCAAAATGTTTCCCACAGTTCTGACATTTGTATGGCTTCTCTGATGTGTGGACTCTCTCATGACTGACAAGTTCTTCTGTAAAGAAGGAAAATAATACTGAATATCAGAGTTAAGAGAGGAAAGTGTTAGCTCAAGATTTAGCCCTACGTTCACACCTCCCTATTTGATATTAAATTAATAAAGTTGGAGTGGGTGAACTGAGCATGACCCTGTTGCAAATGCCTCAAATATATGAAATGATTATATCCTTACTCACAGGAGCTGGCAAAGAAGAGATTGTGGGGGAACTACCTTGAGGTAATCAGTAGAAGCAGATAGTCATACAGACTGTTGATTCTTTTAAACATGTGCAAAATATTTTGATTGAAAAGTGGCATCATATCCTGTGAGACGGCCATAGAGTGTTGAGTCAGAGCACATGGCATGATGCAAGCTAACTGCAGAGGACGCTTCATGCTGTGTGGCACCAGGAGGTGAATCACAACCAATACAGTATACAGGACACATGTGGATTGTTGTGCATAGGATTGGATTGGAGTTGTGTATACAAGAGATGGTGAACATGATGGACGTCAGAGAGGAGAGCTTGCAAATATTTTTATTATTTTGCAACTCAAGATAGAGAACCTCCAAAGATTTGGATGAAATCAACTGTGTCTGTGACTTATTTTTAAGTCTGAAATGTGGTCAGTGCATTGCCAATACCTATATCTGGAGATTTACTTCTGTTCTTGATGTGTTATTGTTGAGCTCTGGGAGTGTTGCCTTCGGACTGTGCTATACATTGGCTTTGAATGGGACCAGAATTCAAAGACAAGAAGGACCTGAGAGCCGGTGTGGTAATCCTTTTTGGCTGAAGTATTTCCACCAAGCACCCATTTCATTTAATTCAGTTTCAGACAATTCTTTCCCAATGCAAAAAACTTTCTAAAGCAATTTAAACCTTTTTGAATGCTCAGTTTCTGCCCCCAAGCAACAATTTTAGTATAAATATCAGCCCCAACTGGCTGTTCTTCAGCGTCAGTCCAGTTGTTGATTTACATTGCTAAACACCTCTCTTCACTCACCAGCCCCACTTGCCATTGAAGTTACTGTCTTCTCTCCCCATTCTGGACCTGCAGCAATTGGAATCAAGTTCCGTCTAGGTTATGTATTACCATAAGCAAAGCCTAACATCTATTCACCACTCCTACCTTTGTTAGCTAGTTCTTGTGTGTTTTTGTGAACACCTATATGTGTGTGCATGCATGTACAGTGCACCTGTGTCATACGCGGGCACGCCTTACGTGGATTTCAACATACACTAAAAGCCACACTGTGAAAAGGGGCGACATGCCCCATAAGGGTTAATGGCGCCTGTGTCTGTGGCGGGAGCGGCTGCTCCACTGGCCGAGTGCCATTCATTTAAATAGGACCCAAGAATAAACAAATTCCCCTAAAGCTGGGGGGAGAGTCCGGAATGAGATGACTCCCAAGGTTGCTTGGGCCCAGAGTACTTGAGGGAACGCCTTCTTCCCTATTGTCCGTCCCACACACTAAGGTCCTCTGGAAGAAATCTACTATAGCCAAAAAATATGTAGGCTAACATCAGTCTCCCAGAGGGGCTTTTCTATTACTGCTCCAAAACTATGGAACGACTGTCAGAAGAGATCCGTCACATTCCCACTCTGACAGCTTTTAAGAAAGCACTCAAGACGGATCTCTTCCAGCAGGACTTTCCAACCTAGTTATCCTCCCCAGATATAGAGATATTTGTCCCCTCATCTGTCTACTCTTCCCCGTCTATGTTTCTACCTATTTTTTAAAATGTCTTTAATGTTTTAAATGTTTTTACTGTTTTTATATTATTACTGTTTAATCTTGTTTTAATAATGGGAATGGGGGGTAGGTCAAGGTTTTTTTTTTTAAACTCTATTATAATTTGATCTATTTTATTGTAACCCACCTGGATTCTTCATATTGGGTGGGCTAGAAATAAATTATTATTATTATTATTATTATTATTATTATTATTATTATTATTCTCTGGCTTTGCTTCACGAACGAAGATTCAGGAAGGACTCATCCTGCGCTTTGTACAAGCGCGTTGGTGACTAAAAAGGCCAATTCGGGATAATAATAATAATAATAATAATAATAATAAATTTATTTATATACCGCCCTTCTTAGAATCAGGGCAGTGCACAGCAGATATATAACAATACAACAATACAACTATACAAAATTGGTTAAAACAATTCAATAAAAATAATAAAATTCATGCCGGCAAAACAGTGCTGACCAAAGGGGGGGGGAGGAAAGTATTCTGGGGCAGAAGTCAGGGGTAAGCCTGCTCGAATAAGTAGGTTTTTAGCTCCTTCTTAAATTGGGCTAGGGAGGTGGCTGAGCGGAGCTCAAAGGGCAGCGAGTTCCAGAGGTTGAGGGCCGAGATGGAGAAGGCCCTCCTAGAAGTGGACATATATTTCCCCTCTGGAACTCTTAACAATTGCTGCCCTGATGATCTGAGTGTGCGGGACGGATTGTACGGGGAGAGGCGGTCCTCCAGATACCCTGGGCCCAAGCCATTTAGGGCTTTATAGGTGATAACCAACACCTTGTATTGCACCCGGAAGCGAATAGGCAGCCAATGTAGGTCTTTAAGGACCGGTGTTATATGACTGGCCCTGGCAGTGCCAGTGACCAGTCGGGCTGCCATATTCTGCACAAGTTGCAGCTTCCGGGTATGGTACAAGGGTTGCCCCATGTAGAGCGCATTGCAGAAATCCAGATGAGAGGTTACCAGGGCATGTACAACAGTTTCAAGGTCCCCCCGGTCAAGGTAGGGTCACAGCTGGCGTTAAGCAGATCCGGTTGCAGAAAGCACAGCAGAAAGTCTCCTTGAGTGATGTTTCCAGGTTGCGGTTCTTTCTGCGTTGTCGTTTCTCTTCTAGGCTCATTCGGCGTGAGCTTTCAAAGAAGGCTGCAGCGTCATGGATAGTGCGTCTCCATGTCTCCCGATGCGAGGCCAGGGAGGACCATTGTTGGTGATCTATCTGGCTCTCCGCACAGAGCTAGGAGATTCTGGCTTTGCTCCTGCCTTCCCCTCCTGGCTCCCATCTGCCAGATCTCCTTTCCTTTCTCCCTCCGCTCTCCAACCTTCCTTCTTGCCCATCTGCACTGCGTCAGCATCTCATTTTCAGCCTCTCTTCCCTGCCTTTCTATTTTTCATTTTCCCTTCATCTCTCTATTACAGACACAAACCCACCGAGTGTGATGCATAAAAGGGATCATAGAGTCATAGAGCTGGAAGAAGCCGCAAGGGCCATACAGTCCAACCGCCTGCCATGCAGCAACTCTCAATCAAAGCATCCCCAACAGATGGCCATCCAGCCGCTGCTTGAACACCTCCAAGGAAGGAGACTCCACTACACTCCGAGGAAAGAGTCTGTTCCACTGTCAAACAGCCCTTACTGTCAGTAAGTTCTTTCGAATGTTGAGGTGGAATCTCTTTTCCTGTGGCTTGCATCCACTGCTCTAGTTCCTAGTCTCTGGAGCAGCTGAAAACAAGTGTGCTCCATCCTCAGGATGACATCCCTTTTAGGCCCATTTGTTGAGAAAGGCAGGATAATCAATATACAAATAATTCATTGGCAAAGGGAGAGCAAGGGGGCTGGGACCTGGACTCCAATTTTGTGAGGGTCAAGCACCAGGGAGGAGCCTTAAAACATCTGTAAGACAGGCATGGACTACTGATGGGGTTTGGAGAAGATCTCAGGGGCAACCCCACATTGTATTGCTGGGGGTGGTGGTGGTGGAGATGAAATAATATTTTGTCCCTCAATATCTCAAAACGTCCCTTTGGGGAAGTGGAGGCCAATTTGCCGCTGTTGGGCTCCCCCTGAGCCACTGCAGGCCCAAGAGAGGTCTTTTCCCCAAGAAGACTCTCCAGAGCCTTAAAAGGATGGAAAAAGGGCCAAAAGAGGTAGGAAACATGCTCGCGGATGTGCTGAGTACCATTTGGGTGAGGAAAGCATTAATCTCTATGGCTTCTTCCCATAAAATCCTAAAATTGGCAGTTTAAGATGGGGTTTTTAGAATCCTTAGAACTTGGAGAGCAATAACGCCTGACTGAACTACAGATTCAAATATTCTACAGGATGTTGCTATCACATTTAAACTACGCTTGAAATGGATTGAGGACTCCTAGTAGACTGCAAGTTGAACATGGGCCAACATTGTGATGAGGCAGCTAAAAAGGCAGCTAAATGTGATTCTAGGCTGCATCAATACAAGAATAGTTTCTAGAACAAGGGAAGTAATAGTGCCACTCTATTCTGCTTTGGTCAAGGCTCACTTGGAATAATGCTGTGTCCAGTTCTGGGCCCCACAATTCAAAAAGGATGTTGACAAATTGGAGCATGTCCAAAGGAGGGCAACCAAAATGGTGAAGGGTCTGGAAACCATCAAGCTCTATGAGGAGCAGCTTAGAGATCTGGTTATGTTTAGCCTGGAGAAAAGAAGATAAAGAGTGGATATGATATCCAAGTTTAAATATTTGAAAGGGTGTCATGTTGTGCAAGGAGAAGGCTTGCTTTCTGCTGCTACAGAGAAAAGGATACAAGCCACAGAGAAAGAGGTTCCACCTAAATATTAGGAGGAACTTTGTGACAGTAAGAGCTCTTTGACAGTGGAATATACTCCTTTAGAGTTTGGTGGAGTCCTCTTCTTTGGAGGCCTTCAAAGAGAGGCTGTATGGCCATCTCTTGGGGTTGATTTGAATGTCTATTCCTGCAGGGCAGAAGGGAGTTCAACTGGATGGCCCTTGTGGTCTATTCCAACTCTATGATTCTATAATTCTAGTGGAACCATAGCGACATGATAATATAGTATGAAAGAGACCGTAGTCTTTATAGAAAGAGCCATGGATTCAGGTTCCTTACCTACAGAAGCCACATTCTCATAATTGTCCATCATTACATAATTGTACAAAAGTTTCTGTTTCTTTGTCAATAGTTTCCATTCCTCCTCAGTGAAATATACAGCCACATCCGCAAAGGTCACCTGAAATAGAAAATAGCCTTCATCCAGAGAGTGTCTAAGCAAAAGGGGAGGAAAGCACATGGTGCATCCAAATATTATTTGATCGCTTCAGAATTCAGTCTAGGAAATAAACTTTAAATTCTGTTAGGAAGCAAAAAGCTACTGCCTTTGAGATCAGTTTGTCTTGAATCCTTTCAATATAATATACAATATAATGAAAAATATAATTTAGGCCATGGCTGGGATATTGAGGATGGATTAGGATACTGACTATCCAAAAACATAGAGTACATTTAGCCACAAAAGAATTATGGTGTATTTAGGCATTTCTTGCCAAATTTCAGAGGCAAACGTCATTTTAAAAAAACAATTCTTATGAGCACTCCGGACTTGAGGGACACTGGGCCCACCCCCAATTTAGATCCAGAGTTGGTCCCCCATATCCCTAACATTTCATAGACAGGAAAAGCAAGGCACATGTGTGCAAGCAACACCAGAAGGTGGTCATGATGGCCAAAGTTGTTTACAAGGAAGATCACACAAGCTAGGAATGGCACAGCAGTTTGCTTTTGGCTCAGCCTCCTGGCAAGGGAAGACCCTGGTAAGTTATCTCCTCTCCTCTCCCCCCTTTTCAGTTGATGAGGTACAAACTCCTTGGAAGTCATTTTGCAGCAATCCAAGAGAGCCGAGGCGAAGGGGGTAAGTGGGAGGAGGAGAGGGAAACTGGGACATTTTTAAAGCCTCTGAAAAGTGGGGTGACTGAGAATTAACCAGGACTTTCTCTGCCAAACTGGGACAATATGTTCTCCACTTGCTTTCATGAGCTGCCCCAGCAGTGACATAAATGAAATTGATAATCAGGATGGCGACTCACCAAAGAGTTGTACTTTGACAGCCTCTTTCTTTTGGAGCCCAACTCCCTCTGCTTGGCCTCCGTGTTGGCCATTAGGTGGGAAGGGAGGGGGTCCTGGTGGCCCTGCACTTGGGTCTCTTCCAGTAAAATATGCCCCAAAGCTGTGTAAAAGGAGACTGAGATGAAGTTCCTGAGAAAAGAGACTCGGGTTAGGGTTTGTCAAGAAGTCCTGCATCACTCAAAGACACAGAGAACAGCATGCTGCTAGTGAGATACGCAGGTGACGTATGCCTCCTTTGGGCCAGTGCAGAGATGGGTATCTCCTTCCTCCCTCTGCACCAAACAAAGCCCCCTGGACCTAGCATGGATTCACTGCAGCTCCCCTACACAACAGATACTCCATGTTAAAATGCTTTTGACATTGCTATGTTGTGCAGCACATGAGGGAACACATTAACATATGGCGCCAGATTCTCCACCTTGACTGTAGTCAGTAGCTTGTGAGCTGAAGAAACACCTGTCACTTTCTCAATGAGCAAAGAGACATTGTAATCTTCTCTCAGATGAGGCTTTTATGCACATAAGAGTTTCCACTGTGTACAACACTATATACATTGACATCATCCACACCAGTAACAACCCACTCTGAGGCACACACTGTCTGACTCTTCCTCAGTGACAGTTGAGAATGACAGTTGACAGTTGCATCAACATTCGCAGTCCGGCCAGAGAGAGGAGAAGGAGAGGAGCTGCTTGGCAGCCATTTTGAGACCGTGTGCTCGAGACCGTGTGCTTGTTGCTGAAGGGGTGGAGCTTCTGTGA
>JACSCI010000141.1:0-22352 GCA_016801065.1 Sceloporus tristichus | reverse complement strand
CCAGAATGAATGCCATTTTCATCATTTAGATGTGTGTTTGTGTGTGTGTGTTGTATGCCTTCCAGTTGGCCATTGGTCTTCCTCTGAGGCTGAGAGAGTGTGACTTACCCAAGGTCACCCATTTTATATAATGGGTCTTGAGCACCCATGGATTTTGCTATCCAAACCAAATCCCAAAGGATACCAAGGGCCCATTGTTTTTCCATCTTTTCTTGCAAACAGCAAAGCAGATCTTGCTTGCCTGATCTTTGCATGTTCAAGAGCAGTGTTGGGCAAATGCTAAGAGATGCCTTGTGGATTAGGAAGAGGGTCCTGGAAAACAGTCCTCTTCCTCTGGACCCACAGACTCAGAAAGACATGGGCCCCCCATTCAATGGGACCCTTTTCTTTGAGGCTGATCTAGGTCCAGGAGGGTCTCTTTGGAGAGATTGGGAAAGTCAGCCTTTGAGGAGTTCTGGTCCTTAAAGGTTAATTTCTCCATGCTTTGCTGAGAGGGCAATATTTAGGATTTGGGCAGATCCAAGCTGTATGGCTCTCTCAGATCTGGTTCAAAAACACTGCAGAAATTATGATGATGATAATAATGATGATGATGATGAATCTTCCCTTCAAACCCACAGAGCCTTGTGGACGCTCAAATATTAACAGTGGTCAAAAACACATTGCAGAAATAATCCAGTTTGCAGAAATAAACCACTGCCCTAGTTCAGTACTCAGGAATCCTGGGAATTTTAGTTTATTATGGCATCTGAGTTGTCTGACAGAGAAGACTAAATATCTCACAAAACTACACTTCCCAGAATTCCCTAGCATTCAGCCAGAAAAATAAAGCAGCCCTGAACTTGGACCGTTGTCAGTGGTTGGCTTGGAGCCTGAATAGGGTTCTAGAAGGCTGGTGGGTTTGGTCATTGGCTGCTTAGGAAGAAGGGCTCCTTCTGGGTTTCCATGGCAGGAAAGGAAAGGAAAGGAAAGGTGGGTGCCTCAGGATGCCTTTGGGAGACCCCTAAATTTGGTTCCTTTGTGAGAATGCTGACTGAGGGGGAAGAGAAGGGTGATGGATTTGGTCCCCAGGGAGGCCCCAGGGCAGGCAGGGCAGGCCACACAACATTCGCTAACTCCAAAGTCAAATCCTGGTTTCCTTTCTTTTGCCCAGGACCTAAACCTGGACCAGAAAGGATCAGGTTTTATTTGCTTTCTTCTCCTGTAACAGGTGTTTTTCCTTGCCCTTTTTACACGTGGCAGTAAAGATACGATACAGCAGGGCCTGGCATTGAGCTTCCAGTTTTCATGCATGATCTTCAGACAGGAGATGAGGCTGCCTCTTCTCCATTTTGGAGGGAGCCCAATTCCAAGAAAGAGGAAAGGGCTCTGTGCAAACATCCAGATCAGATGTGAGAGCAGTAGCTTATTATAATTTGCGAGGCTTGGTTAATTGGTTTCTTCTACTAGAAAAATTGCAGGGGTCTATGGATTGGTTTAGTTTCTTGCTTTCTTTCAGTTGTGGTGGTACAAGGGCTCACTAATATACTCTGCATTCGCCTTCTGGCTAGAAAGAAGGAGGCTAAATTAAATGCTTTTAGTTTTTTGTGGATTTTTGGGCTATGTGGCCATGTTCTAGAAGAGTTTCTTCCTGACATTTCATCAGCATCTGTGGCTGCCATCTCTGAAGATGAACGTCAGAAGAAACTCTTCTAGAACGTGACCATATAGCCCGAAAAACCCACAAAAAGCTATGGAAGCCGGCCATGAAAGCCTTCGACTTCACGCTTTTTATCCTGTCTCTCCAAGCAAGTGAGAAAGAATAATTCTCTCATTTCCCCTTAGATCTGGGAACAGACCTTTAAAAATTTCTCTCTTCATTTCTATACAGGAAAGTATATTGAGTAGATTTGAATGACAAACTGTGAGCGACTGTGGTTTGTGATTTATGCATTAGGCTGAATGAAATCGCTAGAGGCCCTGCCCCAGGTCCTAGGTTTTAGCTCACAAACCTCAGGACCTGAATTCACAACCCTAAAAGAGAGATGGAGGGACACCAGAAAGTAGGCAACCAAAGTCCTGTAGATATTATCCAATTGTACCAGTTTGGTGCCATGTTACCGGCTGTGGATCCACCCCAGAGAAACCTGGGAATGGGGTGCTTAGAACTGGATATTTGGTAGAGAGCCCCAGTGCAGTCCTTCATGAGTTGCTATATACTTCTAAGTACCTGAAAGATGAAATCCCAGGATTCCCTTGGACAGAGTTCTGGAAGTTTCATGGTGTCAAAGTGCTAGGTTTCAGCAATGGAGATACAACCCATAGCAATTCTGGACAGACTCATTCAGTCTCTGTGTCTATTGGTGGAGGGCTATTTAAACCAAGAAACCCATGGATCTTCAAAGGATCTCCAGTTTATGTATTTTATTTATATACATCCATCCTTTCTCCCAATATAGGGACTCAGGGTGGCTAACAATAAATTTAATACAGTACAAATTCAAAACAATGCAAAGGGATTAACATTATAACTTTTTTAAAAAATTAAATCATTTATACAGTTGGACCTTGAAAATAGTAAATTGCATCAAAAACCACATACAAACCTTGACCTCTGAATTGCAGTTCAAATCTTATCTCTGTTTTGCTTAGGATCCAGCCCTTGAGGCATTAGCATTTCCAGAAAGGAGAGAAAGTGGAAGTGTGAAATACTTTTTGTTTGGAGGAAGATTCTATCCTGTAAAACTATTAGAGCCCCTTTGATGCTGTCTTTGATTCAGAACATATGATTTTAAGGCATCTTGCACTTCTATCTCCATCCAATAAACCTTTGAATTCTTTGAAGCATTCTGTTTTCCTGGCTGCCCATCCCAAGAGTATGAAATATAGCACCAGTCATGGAGATTCAGTCTTTTTCTTAATGGGGATACGGAGCGAGGGCCACAAGATCCCCACTCCTGGCATAAGATCTGGCCCAGTTCATTGCAGAGATTTGAAGTCCTTAAGGTTAGAGCCAGAGTGGGAGCTTTTGGGAGTCCCTGTCCCTCCAAAAGTAACTTTCCCAAGAGCGCTGTAGGTCTCCCTTCCAAAGACCAGCAGTGGATGGAGAAGGAGGCCTTGGGGAAGCAGAGGAGAGCTTGGCTTGACCCCCAAGGACTCTCCCTTGAAGGTTTCCATCTCTCTAGGAAACGCTGGAGCCTGGGAGGGAGACTGAGGACTAGGGCATGCTGGGAAAAGCTTCAGGGGAGCTTATGACAGCTAATGTGGGGCTTTGCTTTCTCCCCCCGATTACTTTCCTGCTCTCTTTTGACAGGCTTGAAGACCACACAAGGTAAGCTCAATGGTGGAAAAGACTGCAAACGCCATCTTCCCTGTATGTTCCATGCTCAACTCCATGGCACCTTAGGAACAAGCAAGTCCCCGCTGAGGGCAGCACAAACAACAAAATCCAAAATGGGGAGTGACCTTTGAGATCTTGACGGTCCTCTGAGAGGAAAACACCAGCCCCTGAAACCAATCCTGGCTAGCTTTTGGGAAAGGGCCCTCAAAGTTTGGTCCAAGTGGCTCTCAGCCCCTTACAGACTGTCCCTTCCCTGAGTCTTGCTCCCCTGAAGGCTCAGAGGAGATTCTGGGAGGCCTGGGCACCTCCTCTTCTTAGGGACCCTGAGCCCCAAGTTCAGGTGACAAATGGTAATTCACCCATGAGGAACCCCCCGTTCCCCGCTCTGTCCTGGCACATGCCTTAGGAAACCTCTTCCATGGAAATTTGGGAGCTCCTAATCTTAGTGGAAATGGGAACCTCTGCAATTCTATTCTTTCCAGCCAGGAAACAAGGTATAGTTTTGAATCTCTTCCAAGGAAAAGAGGTGTTGTTGTTGTTGTTGTAATAACAGGGCTCCAGTCAATGGAGGTCTTCTTCAGGCAGTAAAGGGAGGTTTATGCAAATGCAGAATGACATCACTGCTACGGAAGGCTCTCTTGACCAATCAGAGAGCAAGATGAAGGTTCTTCTGGAAGCTTCTGTGAGAAGGAGATATAAGGCCTGAGAGACCAAGAGACAGTTGGGGGAATTGTGTCAGTTGGAAATCGAGAGAGAGAGAGTTAAAGAGCGGATCTTGGAAGTTAGTCTCAGAATTGGACGTGTGGGTTTATTTGGTTTTTTAATAGCTTATATGAACTGAATATTATATACTTACAAATATTGTACCTGCAAGATTCTTAATATCTTGTATGACTTATATTTTAGTTATATTTTGTTATCTATAATACATACCTCCTTGGAGCATCTACTACTCGACACTCCTTTTACACGTGTCTTGGCTCAGTTGATGCTTGGAAGATCAGTAAAGGAGGAGAAATAAGGTTCCTTAACTGGTCCCAGTGTAGGTTAAGGGAAATCCTTTTATAATTCACTGGGTGCTGGCAGCATGATTTCAGGAATGTATGAGTCTGCTGGGCTAAGAGCCATAAGAGGGCCGCAGTTTGGCTTCTTGGACCACAGGAGATCATCACAAGGGCAGAGGAAGTTAGAGCAGTTGTTGAACAATTAATTAAATTAATAGGAGATTGCTGGAATGTTAATCTGGAAAGAGATACGTCTTGGTTGCCTTTTTAAAGCCTTAAAGACTGGTGATATATCAGATCTCTTCCAGAGGCTATTTCTTAACTTGGAAGTGGCAGAAGAGGAGGTCCTCTGGGTAAATGCAGCCAGCCTACTTTTTAATAGTAAGACAGATGCCCTCAATGTATGGGGCGGATTATATGGGAGAAGGGGATCTCGTAAGTAAGCTGGACCCAAGCCATGAAGGGTTTTAAAGGTTATAACCAAGATTTTGTATTGTTCCCAGAAATTAACAGGCAACTAGTGAAGAGACTTTATTATAGGCTTAATATGGTCACCTCTAGATCTTCCATTGACCATTTTGGCTGCCATATTTTGAATTAGATGAAGTTTCTGGACTTGGTTGAAGGGTAGCTCTTTGTAGACCGCATTGCAGAAGTCAAGATGTGAGGTTACCAGCGCATGCATCATAGTTTTTAGGTCTTCAGGTTCCAGGAAGGGACACATTTGGTGTATCAACTGAAACTGATAACAGGCACTCTTGGCCATAGCATCTATCTGAGTTGACATCTGGAGCGACGGTTCCAGGAGCACCCCCAATCTGCAAATACCGTCCTTTAGGGGAAGTGTGACCCTGTCCAGGACCGGTTGACAAACCTCCATACCCGGATTAGGATATCCAGCAGCAAGTAATTCTGTTTTATCTGGATTCAGTTTTAATCTGTTTTTCCTCATACAGCCCATTACTTTCTCAAGACATTCATTCAGAGGGGAGATGCCTTCCTTTGTTGACGCTGAGGTCTGCAGCATGGAGAGATATATCCGGGTGTCACCAGCAATTGATAGCACCCCAGTTGATATCTCCCAGAGGTTTCATGTAGATGTTAAAGAGCATTGGGAACAGGATGGCACTCTGCGGGATGCCAAATTTAAGCTCCCTTTAGGAGAAGCAACTTTCCCCAAGCATCACCATCTGGAATGTGTCCAATGCAGTGTCCCCGAACCTGTTCCCTCAGGGTTTCCAGAAGGATGCCATGATCGATGGTATTGAAAGCTCCTGAGAGATCCAAAAGAATCAATTGGGTCACACTTCATCTGTCAGTATTCAAGCAGAAATCATCTACTAAGGCGACCATAGAAGTCTTGACTCCTTATCCCATCCTGAAGCCAGTTTGAAATGAGTCCAGATAATCTGTTTCATCCAAGACTGCTTAGACTTGAAGAGCAACTGCCCCATTGCTTAGAAATGGAAGATGGGAGACCAGTCTCTAATTGTTCATGTCCAAGAGATATAGAGAAGGCTTCTTCAGAAGCGGCCGTTCCACCGCTTCTTTTACGCAAGATGGAAAATAGCCCTCCGTAAGAGATGCATCTATAATATATCTCAGGTGAGTCCTAAGTGCATCTCCTCCTTGGAGGACCAGCCATGAAGGGCAAGGGTCGAGGGGGCAAGTTGTCTTCTTCACACTTCCAAGGAGCTTGTGCACATCCTTGGTGCTCACAGATTCATTTTGATCCAGTATGATCTTATTCACAGAGTCACTGGACACCTCACCTATAGCTTCTGCAAAAACGTCGGCATCCAAGTTGGCTCTTATCTGCGAGATTTTATCAATGAAATGGCCATTTAAAGCATCACAGTGAGCTCTGGAAGGTTCTCATAATGGGCTCTGGGGGGCAGGCGACTGGGTCGGTTCCCAGATGCTTCCCCTCCACCTCAGGACTCCCTTTATGTTTCTCTTCCCTTGGCAGTTTCCCTCTTTCCTTTCTTCCTTCTCCTCCTTTAACCTAAATCCCATCATCCAAGACCCTTTCAGCATGTTCCCAGAAGTGGGAGGAGACAATCTTTCTGGTACTGAGGGTCTCTCTGTTGACCCTCCTCTGCAGGGTTGTTGTGAAGGGAAAGGTATATATTTGGAATGTGTGTGTCTGCCTAATACGGATCCTGTGGGCTTCTATGCCTAGTTTGAAGGTTGCCAGGGGGCTGTCCCTCTCCCCAGAAGGGGCTTTGAGATCCCTCTGTCTGCCTCCTCTTGGCTTTGGCCTAGATTTGGGCTCTTCTCTGTCCCCCCAGACAGAGCCCCCTTCCCCTAGGACCCCAGGAAAACTCCCCCCCCCAAAAAAATGTTGTTTCCAATGCTATTGAACCCTCTCCTGTGTGATGCTTTTTATTTGTCACAAAAATCTTTTGACTGGGGGCCTCCCTTCTTCTGAAGCCCATCTCAGCCCCTCCCAGAGATGAAAAGGGTGCCCCCTTCCTGGAAAGCAAAAAGGAGGACCTAGCCAAGACAAATTTCTCCCCAAATGAGTAATCAGAAAGGAGGGTCTGTCTCTGCCCCACTTTCCAGGAGGGAGGGCAGTCCTCAAAGTTCTTTCTCTTTTTGGATCACCCTGCCCCCTCCCCCCATGGCCATACCTCTCCCCAAGGGTCCTCATAACTCCTTTACTCATAATAAGCCCCCTATGTACCTGAGCACCAAGGAATCCCCAAAGAAGGGGAAGGGAAGGAAGGAGGGCGGGAGAGGAGGCCTGGCAGGGCCCCTGCCTTTGTTTGGGGGGGGGGGAGCAGAGGGGTTTTCTTTCTTCTTATAACCCCTTCCCAAAGGATACTCCAGAAGACCCTCCAGACATACCTTCGAACGAATGAAGGCTCCCCCACTTCCCTCCCTCCCTCAGAATAGAGGACTATTAGAGAAGCAATGGCTTCAGGGGCTGAGGCTGCGCATGCGCACATGCCCCCAAAGCCCCCTCCATAAGATATGGAGGAATCGCCAAGGCTTTACTTATTCCGATGGTGGCCTTTGCAGGAAGGGAAAGAGTGCGCCAGGGGTTCAGCAGCCTCCCCTCCCTCCCTTTGTCTGAGGAGAGTTGGAGGAGGTCGGAATGGAGCCCAAGGTAAGAAGCTAGACTCAGGAGGGAAAGGCAGGAAAGAAAGGCTTTGCTTTGTACATACAGCTCTGTCTGTCTCTGATGTTGTGTGTGTGTGTGTGTGTGTGTGTGTTTGCTTCTTGTGGCTGGGAATGGAGCTGAGGACTGAAGAGATAACAAAGTGTCAGATTTGTGCAAATTCTGAACTTATGTGCATCAAAGAGTCCAGTGTGCTAAAATAGCAAAGAACTTTATTGAGAACACATAGTCAGAAATTCAGAGTTTAAGGCAGAACTGCCCTCCCCAAGCAAAAGAATACATTAAAACCCCAAAACCTAAACCTCCACCCTCTTCCAAACATAGCCCCACCTCCAATTCCCACAGTCTATGCCCCACAGGTAACAAGGCCCCCTTTGCCATTCCCAGAAAATAGCCCCCTTTCTGCTAATACCAACCCACAACATTCTTCAGCCAACATCCCACAAATCCCAAATGCCATCATTCCCATTACTATTTTGTTGCCGGTTGCAACAAATCCCACCGCTCTATCTAGCTAACCTATACCACAACCCATAATCCCCAGCCAAGTTTATAATTAAAAGCAATGATCTATACTAATAACAATAAAAACCTAAACTTAACACAATATAAATTTAAAACAGACATATGGACAGACAAACATAAGACATAAAATCACAAGGGTCTTTTCTTATCACAACTGGATAGAACATATATTTTTTGTATTCCTTCTTGACTTCCTATTAGTTCACTTCTGGGATTTGTGTTGCTTCTCTTCTGTGTGGATTCTTTGATGTCTCACTTGGTGTGACTTTGAAGTAAAACATTTCTCACAATGCTGGCATTTGTATGGCTTCTCTCCTGTGTGGACTCTGTGATGTATCACTAGGTTTGACTTCAAAGAAAAACCTTTCCCACAATGCTGGCATTTGTATGGCTTCTCTTCTGTGTGGACTCTCTGATGTGTCACTAGGTCTGACTTCGAAGTAAAACATTTCTCACAACGCTGGCATTTGTATGGCTTCTCTCCTGTGTGGACTCTCTGATGTGTCACTAGGATTGACTTCCTAGAAAAACATTTTCCACAATGCTGGCATTTGTATGACTTCTCTCCTGTGTGGATTCTCTTGTGTCTCACTAGGTTTGAACTCTGAGAATAACAGTTCCCACAATGCTGGCATTTGTATGGCTTCTCTCCTGTGTGGACTCTTTGATGTGTCACTAGGTATGACTTCAAATAAAAACATTTCCCACAATGCTGGCATTTGTATGGTTTCTCCCCAGTGTGGACTTTTTGATGCATGACAAGGACTGACTTGTAGGCAAAACATTTCCCACAATGATGGCATTTGTGTGGCTTCTCTCCTGTGTGGACTCTCTGATGTGCCACTAGGATTGACTTGTAAGCAAAATTTTTCCCACAATGCTGACAATTATGTGACTTCTTTCTTGTGTGGATTCTCTCATGACTGACAAGTAATTCTGTAAACAAGGAAAATGACAGACAAGACAATCTCAGCGTTAAGAGAGAAAGATGTTACCCCAAGATTTAGCCCCATGTTCACCCCTATTTCAGATTAGATTAATAAAGTTGGTGTGAGTGACCCGAGCATGACCCTGTTCTCGATGCCCCCAAATCCATATAATGATTGTATCCTTACTCATAGGAGCTACCAAAGAAGAGACTGAGGGAACTTTGATGAGGGAATCAGTGGAAGCAAATAGTCAAAGGACTGTTGAAAAAATATTCCATTAACCATTTGCAAAAATACTTTGATTTACAGATGGCATCTATCCCGTGAGACTGCCATAGAGTCTTGAGTCAAAGCCCAAGGCATGATGCAAGCAAACTGCAGAGGATGCTTCATGCTGTTTAGCTCCAGGAGATGACTAACAATCAATACAGTATACAGCTCACATGAAGATTGCTGTGGATAGGATTGTAGTTGTGTGTACAAGGGATAGTGAAGTTGATGGAAGTCAGAGAGGAGAGGTTGCAAATATTTGTATTATTTTGCAACTCAAGATAGAGAACCTCCAAGGATTTAAATGAAACCAATTGTTGTCTGTGCTTCCAGGCCTGGTATAGTTGAGCTGAATCCCAAGGTTGCTTTTGCCCCAAACAAACTATATGTCTGCTTTCAGCTAAGTACCACATTCCCCTAAAAGCATAGCACTTGGGAGTGTCTTCCCCAGACTCCAGCATTTTGGGTAACAAATGGCCTCTGCAATCAACCATTAAACTAAGCAAGCTCAGGTAGGAAAAGAAACATTAGAGGAAAAGCAGGTTTGTGTCTCCCTTTCCTCCCTTCATAGATATTACTCACGATTGCTTAATGGAACTCCTAAATATGTTTACAAACAAGGATTTGAGCCGATTCTCAGACGTTCTCTCAAACCAGTTCTTAAAATCTGTCAGGTTCATGGCTGCCTCCCAATCCCCAAGGCCCCTCTCCTTTGGTCTCTCTCCAATAGTGCCTCACTAAACTACAAATTCAAATATTCTACAGGATGTTGCTATCACAATTAAACTGTGCTTGAAAGTGATCTAGGACTCTTAGTAGACCACAAGTTGAACATGGGCCAACAGTGTGATGCGACAGCTGAAAAGGCCAATGTGATTCTAGGCTGCATCAATACAAGAATAGCTTCTAGATCAAGGGAAGTAATAGTGCCACTCTATTCTGCTTTGGTCAGGCCTCACTTGGAATAATCCTCACTTGGAATAATTCTGGGTGCCACAATTCAGTTTGAACATGCCCAGAGGAGGGCAACCAAAATGGTGAAGGCTCTGGAAACCATCAAGCCCAATGAGGAGCAGCTTAGAGAGCTGGTTATGTTTACCCTGGAGAAAAGAAAGTTAAGAGTGGATATGATATCCATGTTTAAATATCGGAAAGGGTCGTCAATATTGAGGATGCTACTACAGAAAAAAGGAGACACCACAGTGGGTGCAAGCCACAGGGAAAGAGGTTCCTCCTAAACATTAGGAGGAACTTTGGGACAGTAAGAGCTCTTCAACAATGGAATATACTCCCTTAGAGTTTGGTGGAGTCATCTTCTTTGGAAGTCTTTAAACAGAGGTTGGATGGTCCTTGGAATGTGTATTCCTGCATGGCAGAAGTGGGTTCAACTGGATGGCCCTTGTGGTCTATTACAACTCTATGATTCTATAATGCTAGTGGATTCCGGTTCCTTACCGACAGAGGCCACATTCTCATAATTCTCCATCATTATATAATTATACATAAGCCTCTGCTTCTTTGTCAAAAGTTTCCATTCGTCCTCAGTGAAATATACTGCCACATCCACAAAGGTCACCTGCAACAGAAAATAGTCCTCATCCACAGAGTGACTAAGCAAAAGGGGAGGAAAGCACATGGTGCATCCAAATATTATTTGATCACTTTAGAATCACTTTAGAATTCAGTCCAGGAAATAAACTTTACATTCTGTCAGCAAGAAAAAAGCTACTGCCTGTGAGATCAGTTTGTCTTGAATCCTTTCAATATAATATACAATATAATTTAGGCCATGGCTGGGATATTGATGATGGATTAGGATACTGACTATCCCAACACATATTGTTCATTTAGCCACCAAAGAATTATGGTGCATTTAGACATTTCTTGCCAAATTTTAGAACCAAATGTCATTATTAAAAAACATTTCTGGGGAGCACTCTGGGCTTGAGGGCCACTGGGTCCACACTCAATTTATATCCATAGATGTTCTCTCATATCCCCTAACATTTCACAGATTGGAAAAGCAATACATATGTGGACAAGCAATCTAGAAGGCGATGGAGATGGCCAAAGTTGTTTATGAGGAAGATCACACAAGCTAGGAAGGGCACAGCAGTTTGCTTTTGCTTCAGCCTCCTGGGAAGGGCAATACCCTGCTTCCTTCTTTCCTCTACTCTCCCCACTTTTGAGTTGATGGGATGCAAACTGAATGGCACTCAGGAATTGAAGTGAGCTGAGAAGGGGGAAAAGTGGGAGGAGGAGAGAGCAACCGGGACATTTTTAAAAGCCCCTGAAAAAATAGGGTGACAGAGGATTAACCAGGACTGTCTCTGCTAAATTCGGAGAGTATGTTCTCCGCTTGCTTTCATGAACTGGCCCAGCAGTGACAGAGATGAAACTGATAGTCAAGAACCTCGACTTACCAAAGAGTTCTTGTACCTCTGCATCCTCTTTCTGTTGAAGCCCAACTCCCTCCGCTTGGCCTCTGTGTCGGCCATCAGGTGGGCAGGGGTCCTGGTGGTCTTGCACTTGGGTCACTTGCAGCAAAAGGTGTCCCAAAACTGTGTCCAAAGGGGCCAAGATGAAGTTCCTGCGAAAAGAGTCCAAAGATTCAAAAAAGGACGCAAACTGGATCTCCTATAAAGAATTAATCCAAATAGATAGAACTGGTTATAGAATAAAGACACGAGAAGATCCTAATGATCAGGGTAATGATCTTTCATGGTTCTTTGAAAGACAATTAAGAAAGCTCTTCCTAATGGATAAAAAACAATATGGTATTGACAAATCAGACACTGATCTAGAGCAGGAAATAATGTTGAATAAAGAGAACAGCATCCTGCTGGTGAGATACACAAGTGACATATGCCTCCTTTCAGCTGATGCAGAGGTGGATATCCCCTTCCTCCCTCTGCTTCAAACAAAGCCCCCTGGACCTAGCATAGATTGACTGGAGCTCCACTACACAACAGATACGCCATGCCTTATTCCAGTGCTGGGGGATTAGGGGATGGAGAATTGGAGAGGGCCCTGGTTATGTCCCCGTAGCTATAGTGAAATGAGTGCTAAATAAATAAATAAATAATCTGCTGAAACCTCCAGAGGTCCCCAGTGCTTTTCCCCATCATTTGCCCCTTTCCCAAGAAGGCTGGGTCCACACTGTAGTAATAAGGCATTTTGCCACAGCTTTAAATACTCAGTGCTATGGAATCCTGGGCTTTTACCTTTGGGACACTTAGCCTTCTCTGCCAAAGAGCTCTGGTGCCACAACGGACTACAAATCCCAGGATTCCACAAGATTGAAACAGAAGAATTAACACACTTTAGAACTGGATTATTTATGCAGTGCAGATACAGCCTGAGTTGGTTGTAAAAGGGCAGAAGCACCAAAGTCTTGTTTTTACCTTCCTAATAATGGTTTTCCTTTAAAAAAAATAAGCAGTCTGCTTATCTGTCTAAATCTCTTAATAAGAAAACTGAGGAGACTTTTAAAACCTCCCAAAGGAG
This sequence comes from Sceloporus tristichus, assembly GCA_016801065.1. NCBI lineage: Eukaryota > Metazoa > Chordata > Lepidosauria > Squamata > Phrynosomatidae > Sceloporus > Sceloporus tristichus. The sequence goes on along the minus strand of JACSCI010000141.1, from coordinate 9,674 downwards.
CTACTTTTGGCCTTGTTTGGGGGACAAGCCTCCTCTTAGTAGCCAAAGCCCAATGTTTGTGAATAATAACAAGGCTTCTATTAAAACTATCCTTTCCATTTCTAATCCCTTTTAAAACCCATGATCCCCAGAAGGAGCAGAGCTTTGTAATAAGAAAACACTCTCAGAAAAAAGACACAAAAGACACACAAAGAGACACACTTCCTTCCTTTTGGCCCAAGGAGCCTGGTCTCCTCCTCAGGGAGAGAAAGAGGAACCTCTCGGTTCAACTGAGGAGGCCTCAGAGAAGGTTCCAGAACATTATTCCCCAGAGTCACAAGCAGCAGAAAATGGTCACCGGAACACAAAATGGCTGCCTCTGCCTCAGCGTTTGGCAGTCGGTAGTTTGAGTCCTTCAGGGAACCCATAATGGAGGATGAAATGGCCCTAAAGTCGGAAGGGATCCCAAAGAGGATTTCCAAACCTTAACAACACCTAAAAATTATCCTGATGTTTCTATTGAAAGTAGACACCTGACCTACTTCCCTCATTACAATCAATACTGAAAAATATTGATGTTTTCTCCCATTCAAACTACTCCCTTCAACACCTAGGCATCACAGAATCAAAATAAAATGAGCAGATCAATATCTATGGGACTGACAGGAGTAGATTGGGTCCCTACTACAGAGTCCTGACCATTGAGGAACAACCTTGAGCAACTGGGGAACTGAGAGAGATACGGTTCCAGCTGCAGGACTGTTGGAGACTGCAGTTCCCAGAATGAGATGCATCTCTTTTGGTACAATTTATGTACAAGAGCTGATTGAAGGGAAACAAATTGAAGGCTCTATTGTTGACTGTTAAAATATACACTAAATGAAGTCATGGGAATATTAATAATGTACATGCAAATATCTAGTCATCTATAACGTTGCCTTACAAGCTTATAAATGGTGGGATCCTCTGGATCAAGTTGGTCTTTCTTTGGTCCCAGGCAGACTGCCTTGTCCTGAGTCCTGGGGGGATGCCAAGGCTCCCCTGGAGCAGGAGAGTGGGGCTCCATAGGGGTCTGAGGGATGATCTGGTGGGGGATTCTGGGAACGGCAGTCCAACAATCTCTGCAGGGCCTTTCTTTGCCTACTCCTCCTGAGCCAAACCAAAAGAGGAAACCTTGCTGGAGGACTTTGTGGAGCAGGAAAGGTGTTTTCAGGGGGAAGCAGAGAAGGCAGATTATGTGCAGGGAGGTCCTTGAGGGCAGGCTGAGCAGATGTCCTCCTTTCCCTGGACATGTCCTACATTTCAGCCTTCTGCCCAGGAGGAGTTCCAAAAGGTCATCCATTTTGAGCATGACTAAGAAGCATGAATGTACATTTCTCTCTGTGTTTTTAGCTCCATTTTCCTTGGACGTCTTCCACTTTGCAGTGCCTTGTCCTACTTTGTGGGGAGGGCATCTGGTCACCCTCCTTGGTCACCCTCCCCCGATAGAGCCATGGGTCCAGAGGGACGGCCAGCCGTGACTCTCCAGAGATATTTTAGGGTCAGGAGAAGGAAGGGATAGGCTGTGAAGACAAAACCTCAGAGTTCCTCCATGCAAAGCAGCTGTTCCAACCACTAAGCTATACTCTGTTCCCAATGGGTGCAGAGTACAAAGCAGCTGCTGGCATTTTGTCTCCTGAATCCCTCCTGAATCGATCTCCTCTCCTGAGGCACAGCCCCACTCCTGCCCCATCACAGTCTTACGGAGAGGGCCCAGTTGAAGGAGGAGAGTAGTGTGTCTGTTCATACCTTTTGTGAGAGTTAAAGTGTTAAAGAAAGCTTTCCCTCTGCTTTGGTTTTCTGAATAAACACCAAATGTAAAGCCTTTCCCACCTTGGCAGGGGATGGGACCAGATCAGTGGGATCCCTAGGGTTGGTGTCACCAAGTTTGGTCACTCCTGGTGTCACCCCCATTGACCCCCTTCACTAAGAGCCCCTTCACTAAGAGCATCCATTAAAGAGCATTAAAGAAGCATAGAGTTGGAATAGACCACATGGCAAATGGCAATGGAGGGCAGAAGGTGACAATGCCTAGCAAACTAGTCCTCTGAGTCCCAGCCCTAGTAACTCCTGGTAGTAAGTAGTCCAGGGGCTGAGGGGGTCTCCTTCCCCAAAGTGGGCGGTAAGGACCGGTTCCCATGGGACTGTGGGCCCCATGACCTCTGAACAAATCTATGGGAGACACTGCCTCCAAGAGCATTGGAGGAGTGTCTGGCTGGATGGTCATCTCTTTGGAGGACTTTAAGGGCAGAATGGGGCTGACTGTTTGGCCCTTGGGGCTCCCTTCCAGTCCTAGGAGCCTATGAAGTCTACCTTAAAAGGCTGTTGTGGGAATTAATCGCAAGGCAATTACAACACAAGAATGGCCACCTTTTAGCAGCTTACAATAAAAAAATATCCATACAATACAATAAAAACATGTTTCATGGTCTCCCAAACCCTAACCCTAACCCTCCCATCCAAAATAAAATACCATTAAATTACTGGACAGTTACTAAAAACAGGGATAGTAGCCAAAGCCCATGTTTGTGAAGAAGAAGAAGAAGGCTTGTATTAAAACTATCCTCCCCATTTCTGATCCCTTTTAAAACCCATGATCCCCAGAAGAAAAGCTGTGTAATAAGAAAACCCTCTCAGAAAAGAGACACACTTCCTTCCTTTTGGCCCAAGGAGCCTGGCCTCCTTCTCTCTCTGGAGCCTCAGGAGAGAAAGAGAAGCCTCTGTTCAACTGAGGCCTCAGAGAAGGTTCTGGAACATTATTCCCAACAGTCACAAGCAGAACAACATGGCTGCCAGAACACAAAATTGGATTCCATCCAATCAGGGCCAGGGATGATGAGAGGGACAGGGACCCCAGCCAATCAGGGCCAAGGATGGTGGGAGGGACAGGGATTCCAGCCAATGGCAGACCCTCAGAGTGTCCTCTGAGCCAATCATGTGTAAAATACATATCATAAAACATCACAAAGTATAAATTTCCAATTACAGTAATCTTGGGGCAGTTATGCTGTTATGACCAGAAGTAAACATATACACAGTTATGATTATATATACATGCTGATGTTGAGCAGAATGTGGGGGGTGTATACATGCGCAGGTGCATCCATGTGCATTTATATGTGCCTGCATATTTCTCCATGCATTTGCTTATGTTTAAATTGAACGCAGGTAGAAGAGTATATATAAATGTGTGTGTTTATTCTATCCAGCTGCAACAAATGCCAACCCCCATCTACCTAACCCATACCATGACCCACAATCCCCAGCCAAATTTACAACCCAAAGCCATTATCTTTACTATTAGCCATTAAAACCTAATCTTAACAAAATATAACTTTAAAACATAAAGAGACATATGGACAGACAAACCTTACAAGCAAAATCACAACGGCCTTTTCTGAGTACCACTGGATTGGAAATATAATTTTTGCATTCCTTACTGACAAAAATAATGCTAGTTCACTCCTGGAAATTGTGTGGCTTCTCTCCTGTCTGGACTCTCTGATGTGTCACTAGGTTTGACTTTTGAGGAAAGCATTTCCCACAATGCTGACATTTGTTTGGCTTCACTCCTGTGTGGACTCTCTGATGTCTCTCTAGACTTGACCTCAAAGAAAAACATTTCCCACAATGCTGGCATTTGTATGGCTTCTCTCCCATGTGACTCTCTGATGCCTAACTAGGACTGACTTTGATAATATTATATGTACTTATATATTCTTCTATATATTATACAATCTGCCCTTCTTAAACATGGATTTTTTATAGCATCCACGGCCAGAAAAAGTTCCACAACAGTATAAATTTAAAATATCAAACCTTGATTTTCCAATTTTTATTACGGACCCCATTTTGCTCTCTCATTATAGTCAATGGGACTTGAGCATCCATGTATTTTGTTATACAATGGGGATCTTGGAACCAAACATCGACCTACAACAAGGGTCCACTCTCTCTCTCTCTCTCTCTCTCTCTCTCTGTGTGTGTGTGTGTGTGTATTATCATCATATATAATCCATATATCTATATCTATATTTCACGTTAAAACCCATCAATAGTTTTTCCAGCAAGTCTGGAGTTTTTGGCGCATGCGCAAAAGCCTCCTACAGCGCCATCTGCTGTCCAGGAAAAAGTTTTCGTGGGAAGGCCCTGTGGCGAATAGAACCTCAAACTGACCAATGAAAAGGCAGCTAGAGCTCAGCCAATCAGGTGCTGGCTGAGAAGAGGGAAAACCCAACCGGTGGCTGTCAGTTGGAGAAGAGTCCAGTTGGGACTTTGGACTCTGAGGGGGAGGCTCTAGCCAAGGCAGTGTGAGGGCTTGGGTTGTTAGCAGTCCTCCTGAGGGACTGGAAACGGGGTTTTCCTTGAGTCCAAAGGGAAGGACTAGGGTTGCAAACAGACTCTAGGAAAGAGAGGGCTGGGTTGCGTACCTTAACTGTGTCGATAGCCTATGGGGCTTGGGCCCTAGAAGGGAATTTGGTAGCACTAATTATTTATTCATATTGAACAAACTTTGAAACGAGTTATATTTATTCCATCCTGTATTACAATAAGCCTTCGTTTTTATTTTAAACCTCACTTGGCTCTTGGTGAGGTTAAAAACAGCAATGCTACCTATAGCTTAAAATCTTTGGTGTGCCTCACACATATTTTGGTGGCAGTGGTGGGATAACAAAAGTCCCAAGCGCCTGCCACAATAGAAAGGTTACCCTCACAGGCCCAAACTCCTCGGGTGAGTTTTGGGGCCTTAGGCGCTGAGTATTGGTAGTGTGTTTTGCTTTACCCTGCCCAGAGACAATGCCCAGAGGGTGGAATCGCTGGACAGATGGGGAGGTCCAGTATTTCTAACACTGTCTGGAGAGGAATGTGGACCTGGACCTCATAATGGGGTCCACATCCCACACTAAGAGGGCAATCTACTCAAAGGTTGCCAGGAAGATGAGGAGATGGGGCTTTGAGAAGTCAGAGACACAGGTGGCCTCCAAGGTGAAGGTGATGAGGACAGCCTTCTATCTTGCTATGCGTGAGCATGGCGACAGCCCTGCATCATGCCACAAACCTCTGTTTTTTTTATGAGATGTGGCATCTCTGGATGCTGGCTGGGGGGTCCTATATTGGACCTCAATGCCACTGCGGGCGAGTCTTGCCTGTTGACATTTCTTGTACTGGGGTGCTATGATTGGTTGTCTTGAGGCACCTGTCAGCTCATTTCTGCACTTGTGTCTCCAGTTCCTCTTTCCTCCACACAGAACGCCGGGGGAGGCGTCACAGGGAGGCCATGCGGAGTCCACCTCGCCCAGAGGAGGAAGACAATGGGAGTCCACCCCATCACCCTGAAGGTTGGCTTATGAAAATATATATACACATGTATGTAAGTACGTGTGTGTGAACATGCATATGTTCAGACAGATATCTATGGTTATGTATGCAAAGACGTGTTCTATGCAAGATTTATGTTTAGAGACTTGAAACTGTTATGAGTTGCCTTCAGGCACCAGAGCTCATTTCTACAACCAGTAGGTGTTCGGATTAAGGTATAAGTCTGAGTGCGCTTAGACAGAGATGCATCCACATATATACATATATGCATACATCCATCTGTTGTTGTCCATTGTTCTGGTTTCTTGTTCCAGGTGATGCTGGAGAAGAGACCCTGCCTTCAGCGGAACCAAAGGCTGCTGGCAATGAGCGAGAGGGACTCCTTGCCCAATGCATCACCAGGGACGTAGCCAGGATTTTAGGAGGGGGGGGGCAGACTAAGTGCCACCACTATAATGAGGCTTGGTTGCAGCGGCACAGCAGCAAACACCATTCATTTTTCTAATGGAAGGGGTGGGGGGTCCGGACCCCAAGATCCCCCCCTTGGCTACGTCCCTGGCATCGCTCACCTGGAGGGCCAGCACCAAGAAGATAAGTCCCCTCACCTTCACAAAGGCCCCATTCCCACTTGCTCATTTGCCCTGGATAGAACTGGGCAGATCCGGGTGCCCCCATATCGAATCTCCCCGGAAACAAATTCCTACTACCTTTACCTCAATCGGGGTAATCTACCCCGTGAACTTGACCCGATCATGACTGGGGCTGAGTTCATATTTGCCAGCAGCAGGGAAGAGCCGGTTGTTTTCAAAAAGAAAAGGTCAATAGTCCGCTTTCAGAAAAAAATGCGCTAAGGGGGATTTGCCCTGGATCTATTGCGCAAGCCCCTGATCGAGTTGTGCTAAAATCGGCACGAGTGTGAACTTCCAACTTTTAAACTGGTTTGGGAACTGGGGTAAAATGTAGTCTGAATGGCCCCTACATTTAAGGGTGAAGGGAGCAAGAAACAACAAGCAAAGCTGCTCTAAACACTTCCTTTTACCATTGAGGCGTTGGAGCGTGTTGCCACCCTCGAACTGTCAATGGCTCAACTGCAGCAAGGCCAGAAGCAGCACAGAATGTGGCTATACAACTCGGTGTGTGGCTCTCCCCACAACAATGATGTGGGTCTTCCTTTTTTATTTTCAAAAATGTTTATTACACTGAGATATTCCCATGATAGTATTTAAATTACTAAATATCGACCAAATATTAACTATTAATTTAACTGAATGTTATCACCCTTTTCTTCAAATGTTTTAAGACAACTCCATTCCATTTCTAAATATTCTTTTGGTTTCCCTCTTAGTAAGGCAGATACTATATCCATATTTCTAGCTTCATGTATCTTAATCAACCAGTCTTTGATACAAGGATTAATAGTACATTTCCAAACTTGAGCAAATAAGATCCTTGCACATGAGACCATATATAAAACAATTCTGTTGTATTTTACTGACTTTATGTTGTGTGTCATGTTTAGTAAAAATAAATGTGGTTCAAAGGGAATATTTATATCAAGAATGTTTGGGATGGTTCCATGAATCATTTGCCAGAATCCTTTAGCTTTAATGCATGTCCACCAATATGAAAGAAGCTTCCCTCGGGTTCCCCGCATTTCCAGCACTTAGTATTGCCAGCTTTGTATATCTGGGGGATTTTTGGGGGGTTAGATACAACCAGTATAACATTTTGATATATTTTTCTTTATAGTTTTGGCACAGAGTGAATTTATTTGTTCCTTTCCATGATTTTCCCCATTCCTCTATAGTCATAGTTTTATTTATATCATGTGCCCATCTTACCATGCTGTGTTTAATCATTTCCTCTTCTAGATCTCTTTCTTTTAATAGTTTATAACATTTGGATATGTGTTTACCTTTTTTGTCCATCATAATTTTATCTATTTCATTGTCATCCATCGTTAACCCAGGAGCTTTATTGTCTGCCTTAAAACGATCGTTTCATTGGTTGTATAAAAACCAATCCTTCATGTTTCCTTTTTCATTAAGTTCTTCCATAGATTTCATATTGTATTTTCCTTCTGGTGTTTTGTTTATTAAATCTCCGTATCTTAGCCATGGAGTATCTTTGTCCTTTGTTCGATTGTAATAGGCTTCTTGCAATGACACTCAAAACAAATGTCTCATTTTATACCACACTTTAAGCAACGATCTTCTTATAACATGATGGTTAAAAGTATCATTATCTTTTGGTTTTGTATACCACATATATGCATGTATACCAAGATTCAGGTTAGCTTTTTCTATATTCAAAAATTCTTGTTTTCTAATTTGAACCATTCTTCTAACCATTTGAGACAAGCTGCATAATAATACAGCTTAAAGTTTGGTAAGTTACATCCCCCCTTGAAGCAAAGATAATTTACTAAGGCAACCATAACAGTTTCGACTCCGTATCGCATCCTGAAGCCAGTTTGAAATGGGTCCAGATAATCTGTTTCATCCAAGACCGCTTGGACATGAAGAGTAACTATCCTCAAAATTATGTTGGTTAGAAATTGAAGACGGGAGTCCGGTCTGTAATTGTTCATGTCCAAGGGATCTAGGGAGGGCTTTTCCATAAACGGCCGTAACACCGCTTCTTTTAAACATGATGTAAAATAGCCCTAACTAAGAGATGCATCTATGATATATTTCAGGTGATATAAAAAGGGCAAGGGTTGGGAGGGCAAGTTCTCCTCTTCACACTTACAAGGAGCTTGACCACATCCTCAGTACTCAGATTCAAAGTATGATCTTACTCATGGACACCTCACTTATAGTCTCCGCAATAATGCTGACGTCCAATTTGGCTCTTATCTGAGAGACATTATCTGTGAAATAGTCATTTAAAGCATCATAGTTAGCTGTGGAAGGCTCTAATAATGGGTTCCAGGAGGAAGGTGCCTGATACAGGTCCCAAATCCACCCCCCCCGACTTCAGCAGTCCCTTTATGCTTCTCTTCCCTTGGCACTTTCATTCCTTTCAGATGCCCCAAAGACCCCTTCTCAGCATGCGCAGGGATCGTAAGGCCTTTGCTGCTGCTGCTGCTGTTTATTCCATTGTCGGCCTTTGGAAGAAGGGAAGGACTACGGCCTTTTTTCCTTCCTTCCAGAATGGAGCCCAAGCTGCGGAGCTGGACTCAGGAGGGAAAGGCTGGGAAGGCTCTGCTTTGTACATAAAGCTCTGTCTCTCTGAGTATACATGTGTGTTTGCCTCTGTTTTTATGGCTGGGAATGGAGCTGAGGGCTGAGGAGAGAAGAAAGGGAACATTTTGTGCAAATGCAGAATTTCTGTATACCAATGAGTCCAGTGTGTTGAAACAACAAAAACTTTATTTCAAACACATAATCAGAAATTCAGTGTTTAATCAGAGCTGCCTTCCCCAAACCAAACATTAAAACCACAAAAAATAAAACATCACACGTCCACACCTACCCCCTCCCTCCAATTCCCACAGTCTATGTCCCACAGATAACAAGGCCCCCTTTGCCATTCCCACAAACTAGCCCTTTCTGTTAATACCTGTCCCCAACTTTCTTCAGCCAACATCCCACAAATTCCAAATGCTATCATTCCCATCACTGTTCTAATCAGCTGCAGCCAATCCCACCCCTCTGTTTAACTAACCTATTTCACCACCATGATCCCCACTCAAATTTATAAACGAAAGCAATAATCTATGCTAAAGGCAATTAAAAACTCAAAATAACAAAATATAATTGAAAAACATAAACAGGCATATGGACACACAAACCTAAAACACGAAATCACAAGGGCTTTTTCTTATCACAGCAAGATTTAAAATATATTATTTGTTTTGCTTCTTGATAAATATAATGTTAGTTCATTTCTGGAATTTGTGTGGCTTCTCTCCTGTGTGGACTCTCTGATGTCTCACTAGGTTTGACTTCGAAGAAAAACATTTCCCACAATGCTGGCATTTGTATGGCTTCTCTCCTGTGTGGACTCTCTGATGTGTCACTAGGTATGACTTTGAAGAAAAACATTTCCCACAATCTTGGCATTTGTATGGCTTCTCTGCTGTGTGGACTCTCTGATGTGTCACTAGGTTTGACTTCGAAGAAAAACATTTCCCACAATCCTGGCATTTGTTTGGGTTCTCTCCTGTGTGGACTCTCTGATGTGCCAATAGATATGACTTGGAAGAAAAACATTTCCCACAATGCTGGCATTTGTATGGCTTCTCTCCTGTGTGGACTCTCTGATGTTTCACTAGGTCTGACTTCCAAGAAAAACATTTCCCACAATGCTGGCATTTGTATGGCTTTTCTCCT
>JACSCI010000140.1:40978-55499 GCA_016801065.1 Sceloporus tristichus | reverse complement strand
TGGTGGATGGTGTTGGTCTAGCTCTCGTGTATGTTTTGCAACCAAAAATAAACAGTGCCTCGTTGGAGAAAAGCCAGCCTCCGGTGCTTTAATCTAGCAGCTGTGTTTCCTGGCAAAGCTCCAGTCTGCCAGTTTGTCTATCTACTCACAAGCTTCCAAGATTACTCTGAGTTCATCTCTGCACTTTCTCCCAACATTTATACTGTCATTGTTTAATCCAGTTTTAGTACTGGGATCAGGAGGGGAGAAGGCATACGGATTGATTTCTTTGGGATTTTATTGTAACCTCAATGTATTTTATTGTCGTAACCAGCCCAGTTTCTCCTTCATAGAGCAGGCTAGAAATAAATCTTTTCTTATTATATTATGCTGGCATCCAAGTCGGTCCGTATCTCGTGTGTGTTTGCCTTTGCTGTTCTTATGGCTGGGAATGGAGCTGAGGACTGAGGAGAGAAGAAAGTGTCAGTTTTGTGCAAATTCAGAACTTCTGTGCATCAAAGAGTCCAGTGTGTTGAAATAGCAAAGAACTTTATTGAAAACACATAGTCAGAAAATCAGTATTTAAGCGAGACTGGTCCTCCCCAAGCCAAAGAATATATTGAAACCCCCAAACCTAAAACTCCACCTTCTACCAAACCTAACCCCCACCTACAATCCCCACCATCTACCCCCAGTATTAACCAGCCCCACTTTGCCATCCTTCTCACACGCACAATCTCTCCCTGCCCCAGACATTAGAAGAAACTAGATCGCTTTCTGTTACTACCGGTCCCCAACTTTCTTCAGCCAACATCCCACAAATTCCGAATGCTATCATTGCTTTTCTAGCTAGCTGCAACAAATCCCAGCCCCCATCTAACTAACCTAAAGCACGGCCCACAATCCCCAGCCAAATTTATAACCCAAATCAATTATCTATACTAGTAGCAACCTAAACCTAACAAAACATAACTTTAAAACATAAACAGACATATGGACAGAAAAACTGTACAAATAAATTCATAAGGGCTTTTTAGCACTGCTGGATTGAAAAAATATTTTTGTATTCAATCTTTACAAAAATAATGTTCATTCACTTCTTGGATTTGTGTGGCTTCTCTCCTGTGTGGTCTCTCTGGTGATTGAATAGGCCTGACCTCCAAGAAAAGCATTTTCCACACTGCTGGCATTTGTATGGCTTCTCTCCTGTGTGGACTCTCTGATGTATCTCTAGGTTTGACTTCCGAGGAAAACATTTCCCACAACGCTGGCATTTGTATGGCTTCTCTCCTGTGTGGATTCTCTGATGTCTCACTAAGTGTTCCTTCAAAGAAAAACAGTTCCCACAATGCTGACATTTGTATGGCTTTTCTCCTGTGTGGATTCTCTGGTGTCTCAATAAGTCTCCCTTCAAAGAAAAACATTTTCCACAATGCTGGCATTTGTATGGCTTTTCTCCTGTGTGGATTCTCTGATGTCTCACTAAGTGTTCCTTCAAAGAAAAACAGTTCCCACAATGCTGACATTTGTATGGCTTTTCTCCTGTGTGGATTCTCTGGTGTCTCAATAAGTCTCCCTTCAAAGAAAAACATTTTCCACAATGCTGGCATTTGTATGGCTTTTCTCCTGTGTGGATTCTCTGGTGTCTCAATAGGTTTGACTGCCGAGAAAAACAGTTCCCACAATGCTGGCATTTGTATGGCTTCGCTCCTGTGTGGATTCTCTGGTGTGTCAATAGGTTTGACTTCGAATAAAAACATTTCCCACAATACTGGCATTTGTATGGCTTCTCTCCTGTGTGGATTCTCTGGTGTGTCAATAGGTTTGACTTACAATGAAAACATTTCCCACAATGCTGGCATTTGTATGGCTTCTCTCCTGTGTGGATTCTCTGGTGTGTCACTAGGTTTGACTTACAATGAAAACATTTCCCACAATGCTGGCATTTGTATGGCTTCTCTCCTGTGTGGATTCTCTGGTGTGTCACTAGGTATGACTGACAAGGAAAACATTTCCCACAATGCTGGCATTTGTATGGCTTCTCTCCTGTGTGGATTCTCTGATGTCTTACTAAGTCTCCCTTCAAATAAAAACATTTCCCACAATGCGGGCATTTGTGTGGCTTCTCTCCGGTGTGGACTCTCTCATGACTGACAAGTTCTTCTGTAAAGAAGGAAAATAATACTGAATATCAGAGTTAAGAGAGGAAAGTGTTAGCCCAAGATTTAGCCCTACGTTCACACCTCCCTATTTGATATTAAATTAATAAAGTTGGGGTGGGTGACCTGAGCATGACCCTGTTGCAGATGCCCCAAATCCATGAAACGATTATATCATTACTCACAGGAGTTGGCAAAGAAGAGATTGTGGGGGAACTACCTTGAGGTAATCAGTAGAAGCAGATAGTCATACAGACTGTTGAAAAAAAGATTCCTTTAAACATGTGTAAAAATATGTTGATTGAAAAGTGGCCTCATATCTTGTGAGACGGCCAGAGAGTTCTGAGTCTGAGCACATGGCATGATGCAAGCTAACTGCAGAGGAAGCTTCATGCTGTGTGGCAACAGGAGATGAATCACAACCTGTGCGGGTAATACTCTCGATTTGGTCTTCTGTTCGGAGGCGGAAAATCCGTGGGTGGAAATAGCTAACATTTCCCCCTTGTCATGGACGGATCATTTCCTGGTAGAGGCGAAAATCAAGGCCTCTACCCAGATCCCCCCCGGGGGTGGTGGACCTATTCGGATGGTCCACCCTCGAAGGCTAATGGAACCTGAGAGGTTCCAAGAAGCCTTAGAGGGGCTCACGGTTGGAAATGACGGCGACTCTGTTGATGCCCTTACCGGTATCTGGAATACCGGTCTTTCTGGGGCTATACACAGAATCGCTCCCAAGCGCCCTCTCAGGCCCGCTTCCAAACGTAAGCCCTGGTACACGGAAGATCTCCGGGCAAGGAAGCGGGTTCTGCGACGGCTAGAGTACCGTTGGCGGAAACACCTTTGCTTAAATGACAAGACTCTCCTAGACCGGCTGTTGAAGGACTACGGAGAGGCAATACGAGCAACAAAGAATTCGTTCTATGGTGCTCGTATTGCGTCCGCGGAGTCGCGTCCGGCAGAGTTGTTCAGGGTGGTCAGGGAGCTAACTCAGCTCCCTCCCACCCTGAACCAGATCCTTGATCCTTCTAAGGCCTGCTGTGACTTGTTTAACGACTTTTTCGTGGGTAAAACTTCTCGTATAAGCGAAGGTCTGAACGCCGACGTTATGGCAGAACCTAGGGTAGAAGTGTCCAGAGCCTCCGTGGACTATGTTACACTGGATCAGTTTGAGTTGGTGAGTACCGAGGATGTGGACAAGATCCTCGGAAGTGTTCGGAAGACGACCTGCTCTCTCGATCCCTGTCCCTCATGGTTAGCAGCCCAGGGGGGACCGGCGGTAACGTCTTTGTTGCGCCGGATAATTAATACATCTTTCAGGGATGGGCGATTCCCATCGGATCTTAAATTGGCCATAGTCAGACCGATCCTAAAAAAGCCCTCCCTTGACCCCCTCGTTCACAATAATTATCGGCCTGTTTCGCTGCTACCATTTTTGGGAAAGGTGATCGAGAGGGCGGTTGCGATCCAGCTTCAGGCGGTCTTGGATGAAACGGATTATCTGGACCCATTTCAAACTGGCTTCCGGGCGGGTCACGGGGTTGAGACGGCCATGGTCGCCTTGGTCGATGATCTCCGTCTGAGCATTGACGGGGGAAGCGTGTCCCTGTTGGTGCTCTTGGACATCTCAGCGGCTTTCGATACCATAGACCATGGTATCCTTCTGGGACGCCTGGCTGAGGTGGGAATCGGGGGCACTGCGCTCCAGTGGTTCCGCTCCTACCTCTCTGGGAGGTCCCAGATGGTGCAGCTGGGAGACGTGTGCTCCAGCGAGCGGGCCCTTGAAACCGGGGTCCCTCAAGGAGCCATTCTGTCTCCCATGCTATTTAACATTTACATGAAACCGCTGGGAGAGATCATCCGGAGACATGGGGCGCGGGGTTATCAGTATGCTGATGACACCCAAATCATTTTCTCTATGTCTCCGACTGATGCAGTGACCGGGGATGGCGTCTCTCCTCTCGTGGCCTGTCTAGAGTCAGTAATGGGCTGGATGAGGGAAAACCGACTCAAACTTAATCCAGAGAAAACGGAGGTACTAGTGATAGGTTCCCCTGGTCCAGGAATGGCGGTGGTTCCACCTGTCCTGAACGGGGTCACGCTCCCCGTGAAGGACTCCGTGCGCAGTCTGGGGGTGCTTCTTGACTCGTCCCTTCACCTGACTGCTCAGGTGAATGCGACGGTCAAGAGTACCTGTTATCAGCTTCGGCTGATTCGCCAGCTGCGCCCATACCTGGCCCAGAGGGACCTTGAAACTGTTGTACATGCTCTGGTAACTTCGAGACTGGATTTCTGCAACGTACTCTACATGGGGCAACCCTTATACCAAACTCGGAAGCTGCAAATGGTGCAGAACATGGCAGCGCGGCTGGTCACTGGTGCTCCCAGGACCAGCCATATAACACCTGTGCTTAAAGATCTCCATTGGCTGCCCATCCGCTTCCGAGCTCAATATAAGGCGTTGGTTATTACCTATAAAGCCCTAAATGGCTTGGGCCCAGGTTTCCTGAAGGACCGCCTCTCTCCGTACATTCCGCCTCGCACCCTCAGAACATCTGGGCAGCAACTCCTGAAGGTGCCTGGGGCTAGGTTGGCTGTTACTGCCAGAAGATCTTTCTCCACAGCTGCCCCAGCCCTTTGGAATACGCTGCCCACGGAGCTCCGCTCATCTACCACCCTGGCCCAATTTAGGAAGGGTCTCAAAACCTTCCTATTTAATCAGGCATTCCCCGACTAAATATCCTGTGGGCCTCCCTCCTCTCTCGTGGCCGTGAGGTTGGGCTAGGGGCTTTTTTATTGTTTTTTAATGATTGTTGTTATGTTTATGTTTTGCTGTTTTTAACTCTGTATGATGTCTGCACTTGTTGCACTTGTGAGCCGCCCTGATCGCTGGAAGGGCGGGGTACAAATAAAACTTTTATTATTATTATTATTATACAGTATACAGCTCACATGTGGATTGCTGTGGATAGGATTGGATTGGAGTTGTGTATATAAGAGATGGTGAACATGATGGAAGTCAGAGAGGAGAGCTTGCAAATATTTCTATTATTTTGCAACTCAAGATAGAAAAACTCCAAAGATTCGGATGAAATCAACTGTGTCTGTGACTTATTTTTAAGTGTGAAATGTGGTCACTGCATTGCCAATACCTGTATCTGGAAATTTGTTTCCATACTCTGCTATGTTATTGTTAAGCTGCATCTGGGAGCATTGTGCTCACATTGCGCTGTACATTGGCTTGTGAAAAGGACTGGAATTCAGAGCATCAAGGACCTGAGGACCAGTATGCTAATCCCGTATGTCTAGGTATTTGCACCAAGCACCCATTGCATTCAATTTGATTTTGGATCATATTTTCCTCACCCAGGAAACTTTCTACAATGATTTAAACCTTATAGAAAACTTGGTTTCTGTCCACTAGCAACAATTTCAGTATAAGACAGACACTCTGTTGGTTTACATTGCTAAACACCTCACTACACTCGCCAGCTCCACTTGCCATGGGAGTTACTGACTTCTCTCCCCATTCTGGACCCTCAGCAATTGGAATCAAGTTCTGTTTAGGTTATGTATTACCATTAGCAAAGCCTAACATCTATTAATCACCCCTACCTTTGTTAGCTAGTTCTTGTGTGTGTGTGTGTGTGCATGCGTGTACAGTGCACCTGCGTCATACGCAGGCACGCCTTACGTGGATTTCAGCATACACTAAAAGCTACGCTGGGAAAAGGGGCGACGTGCCCCATAAGGGTTAATGGTGCCTGTGTCTGTGGCTGGAGCGGCCACTCCACTGCACGGAGCTCCATTCATTTAAATAGGGCCCAAGGTTACAAAAATCCCCCTAACGCCGGCGGGGGGGGGGGTGTTTGAGTCCGGAATGGGATGACTCCCAAGGTTGCTTGGGCCCAGAGTACTTGAGGGAACGCCTTCGTCCCTATTGTCCGTCCCGCACACTAAGGTCCTCTGGAAGAAATCTACTACAGCCAAAAAAATCTAGGCTAACATCAGTCTCCCAGAGGGCCTTTTCTATTACTGCTCCAAAACTATGGAACGACTGCTGGAGGAGATCCATCACATTCCCACTCTGACAGCCTTTAAGAAAGCACTCAAGACGGATCTGTCTGGCAGGCCTTTCCAACCTAGTTACGCTCCCCAGATATAGAGATATTTGTCCCCTCATCTGTCTACTCTTCCCCGCCTATGTTTCTACCTATTTTTTTAATGTCTTTAATGTTTTTACTGTTTTTATAGTATTACTGTTTAATCCTGTTTTAATCCTGGGAATGGGGGGGGGGTAGGTCAAGGGTTTGTTTGTTGTTGTTTTTAACTCTATTGTAATTTGATGTATTTTATTGTTGTAACCCGCCCGGATTCTTCGTGATTGGGCGGGCTAGAAATAAATCTTGATGATGATGATGATGATGATGATGATTATATATTGCTGTTGCCCCAATATTTCCTTTGAGCTAAGTATGAAATTCCCCTGAAAGCATAGCACTTGCGAGTGTCCTCCCCAGACTCCAGCATTTCGGGTAAGAAAGGGCCTCTGGAATCAACCATGGAGCTCAGGTTGGAAAAGAAACATTACAGAAAAAGGAATTTTTGTGTTCCCCTTTCCTCTCTTCATAGACATTGTTCATAATTTCTAAATGGAACCATTAATATGTTTCAAAACAAGCACCTAAGCTGATTCTCACCAGTTCAGTTCTTAAAATCTGTGAGGTTGGTGGCTGCCTCCCCATTCTCAAGGCCCCTCTCCTGGCCCTTCCCAGAGGTCCCTTCCTCTCCGCACAGAGCTAGGAGATCCTGGCTTTGCTCCTGCCTTCCCCTCCTGGCTCCCAGAGGCCTGATCCCCTTCACTTTCTCCCTCCGCTTATCCAACCTTCCTTGTTGCCCATCTGCACCGCTTCAGCATCTCATTTTCAGCCTCTCTTCCCTGCCTTTCTATTTTTGACTTTCCCTTCATCTCTCTATTACAGATACAAACCCACAGAGTGCGATGCATAAAAGGGATCATAGAGTTGGAAGAAACCGCAAGGGACATCCAGTCCAACCGCCTGCCATGCAGCAACTCTCAGTCAAAGCATCCCCAATAGATGGCCATCCAACCGCTGATTGAAGACCTCCAAGGAAGGAGACTCCACTACACTCCGAGGAAGGAGTGTGTTCCACTTCCCTTACTGTTAGGAAGTTCTTTCAAATGTTGAGGTGGAATCTCTTTTCCTGTGGCTTGCATCCACTGCTCCAGGTCCTAGTCTCTGGAGCAGCTGAAAACAAGTCAGCTCTCTCCTCAGTATGACATCCCTTTTAGGCCCATTTGTTGAGAAAGGCAGGATAATCAATATACAAATAATTCATTGGCAAAGGCAGAGCAAGAGGGCTGGGACCTGGACTCCAATTTTGGTGATGGTCAAGTGCCAGGGAGCAGCCTTAAAACAGCCTTAAAACATCTATAAGACAGGCATGGACTACTGATGGGGTTTGGAGGAGATCTCAGGGGCAACCCCACATTGTATTGCCTGGGGGAGATGAAATAATATTTTGCCCCTCAACATCCCAAAACATCCCATTGGGGAAGTGGAGGCCATTTTGCCACTGTTGTGCCCTCCCTGAGCCATTGCAGGCCCAAGGGAGGGCTTTCTCCTAAGGATGGAAAAGACCTTTGGAGGCCTTTAAAGAGAGGCTGGATGGCCATCTCTTGGGGGTGATTTGAATGTGTATTCCTGCATGGCAGAAGGGGGTTGAACTGGATGTCCCTTGTGGTCTGTTCCAACTCCATGATTCTATAATTCTAGTGGAAACAAAACGACATGATAATATAGTATGAAAGGGCCCTCAGTCTTTATAGAAAGAGCCATGGATTCAGGTTCCTTACCTACAGAAGCCACATTCTCGTAATTTTCCATCATTACATAATTGTACAAAAGTTTCTGTTTCGTCGTCAACAGATTCCATTCATCTTCAGAGAAATATATGGCCACATCTGCAAAGCTCACCTGAAATAGGAAATAGCCCTCATCCAGAGAGTGACTAAGCAAAAGGGGAGGAAAGCACATGGTGTATCTAATATTATGTCATCACTTCAGAATTCAGTCCAGGAAATAAACTTTAAATTCTGTTAGCAAGCAAAAAGCTACTGCCTTTGAGATCAATTTGTCTTGAATCCTTTCAATATAATAAAAAATATAATTTAGGCCATGGCTGGGATATTGAGGATGGATTAGGATACTGACTATCCCAACACATATAATACATATATAGTACATTTAGCCATAAAAGAATTATGGTGCATTTAGCCATTTCTTGCCAAATTTCAGAGGCAAATGTCATTTTTAAAAAACAGTTTTGGGGAACACTCTGGACTTAAGGGCCACTGGGCCCACCCTCAGTTTAGATCCAGAGATGGTCTTCCATATCCCCAACATTTTACAGACAGTAAAAGCAAGGCACATGTGGACAAGCAACACCAGAAGATGGAGAGGATGGCCAAAGTTGTTTAGGAGGAAGATCACACAAGCGGGGAAGGGCACCGTAGTCTGCTTTTGCCTGAGCCTCCTGGCAAGTGAAGACCCTTGAAGCTTATCTCCTCTCCACTCTCCCCTTTTGAGTTGATGGGGTGCAAACACCTTGGAAGTCATTTTGTAGCAGCTGAAATGATTTGAGGGGAAGGGGGAATGTGGGAGGAGGAGAGAGAAACCCGGACATTTTTAAAGCCCCTGAAAAAGTGGGGTGACAGAGGATTAACCTCTGCCTGTACTGCAGCCATTCACTCGAAACCACAAGGTTGCGAGTTCAAGACCAGCAAAAGGGCCCAAGCTCGACTCAGGCTTGCATCCTTCCGAGGTCGCTAAAATGAGTACCCAGACTGTTGGGGGCAAGTTAGCTTACTTGCTAATTAGCTTACATGCTGTTCACCGCTATGATCTTTGGAATAGCGGTATATAAATAAAACAAATTATTATTATTATTAATTAACCAGGACTTTCTCTGCCAAACTGGGACAATATGTTCTCCACTTGCTTTCATCAGCTGGCCCAACAATGACACAAATGAAACTAATAGTCAGGATGGCAACTCACCAAAGAGTTGTTGTACTTGGACAGCCTCTTTCTCTTGGAGCCCAAGTCCCTCTGCTTGGCCTCTGTGTTGGCCATTGGGTGGGAAGGGGGATACTTGTGGCCCTGCACTTGGGTCTCTTCCATCAAAATATGCCCCAACGCTGTGTAGAAGGAGACCGAGATGAAGTTCCTGAGAAAAGAGTCTAGGGTTAGGCTTGATTTGTCAAGAAACCCTGCATCACTCAAAGACACAGAACAGCATGCTGCTAGTGAGATACGCAGGTGACATATGCCTCCTTTGGGCCAATGCAGAGATGGACATCCACTTCCTCCCTCTTCACCAAACAAAGCTCATGGACCTAGCATAGATTCACTGCAGCTCCCCTACACAACAGATACTCCATGTTAAAACAGTTTTGACATTGCTATGTTGCGCAGCACTTGAGACAACACATTAACGTATGGCACCAGATTCTCCACCTTGACTGTAGTCAGTAGCTTGTGAGCTGAAGAAACACCTGTCGCTTTCTCAATGAGCAAAGAGACACTGTAATCTTCTGTCAGATGAGGCTTTTATTCCTATAAGAGTTTCCACTGTGTGCAACACTATATACATCGACACCCTCCACCATCCACACCAGTAACAACCCACTCTGAGGCACACACTGTCTGACTCTTCCTCAGTGACAGTTGAGAATGACAGTTGTATCAACATTCCAGTGATGACTGTTTAAATGCTGACACATCTAACTGCCACTAGAGCTGTCAATGACTTCCACAACAGCTCCACCTAGTGGCCACATGCCTGTCATTTCCTCAGACCTGTTCTCCATGGTCCTGACCCTCCATGCCTTGTGAGAGTGGAGGGGGGTCAGGGGATGGGGAATTGGAGAGGACCCTGGCTATGTCCCTGGAGCTAGATGTGAAATGAGCGCATCATAAATACATATCTGGTCCTCAGAAATGGATCTGAGTTTTTATTACTTAAATTTATTCCTAGATATTTAACTTTCTTTCCCACTTTAAATCCACTAATTTCTTCCAGGATTTGTTCTTCCTTTTCCCCATATTTTTTGTTATTAATGCTGTTTTGTCTCTCTTTCCTTTTAGTCCTGAAACATATTCCAATTCCACTATTACATCCATCAATTGTCTTGTGATCTTTTCTGGGTTCTCCAGGGAATACAAATGTCTCCTGAGAAGACTCTCATTTTAAACTCAGTTGTTTTTAATTTTTATTCCACTGATCTTATTTTCTAATCTTATCCTATTATTCAGTGCTTCAAGGATCAGAATGAACAAAAGGGGTTATAGTGGGAAAGCTTGTTATTTATGTTTAGAAATCTTAAATAACTCTGGTTTTTTATAGTTAACAGTTAGTTTGGCTCTTTGATCTTTATACATTGCCTTTATTCATCTTAATTAAGAAGCCCCTATTTCCATTTTTCAAGTGTCGCAAATAACATATCCCATCCTATGTTATCGAAGGCCTTTTCTAAATCGACAAAGATGAGTGCAAGATTTTTTTCGTTGTGCCTTTCAAAATATTCATTTACATTTATGATGTTTCCTATGTTATCACAGAGTTATCTGTGAGGGAGAAATCCCGATTTGTCCTATGAATCCAGTGTTTAAGAACTTTTTTGAGTCTTATCAACCAAAATCATAGAAAATAATTTATAATCCATATTTAAAACGAAATTAATCTATAGCTCTTTACCTCAGTTACATCTCTATTTTCTTTTAAGAGCAAAGTTATATTAGCTTGTTTCCATATTTCAGGATAATGGTTTTCTTTGATGGCATTTATCGTTAATTTGAGTGGTGTTAACAATAATAACAATAATGTCACATTGCAAGCTTATAAATGTTGGGATCCTATGGATCAAGTTGCTCTTTCTTTGGTCCCAGGCAGACTGCCTTGTCCTGAGTCCTGGGGGGATGCCAAGGCTCCCCTGGAGCAGGAGAGAGGGCTAAATAGGGGTCTGAGGGATGCTCTGGTGGGGGATGCTGGGAACTGCAGTCCAACAATCTCTTCAGGGCCTTGCTTTGCCTACTCCTCCTGAGCTAAACTGAAAGAGGAAACCTTGCTGGATGACTTTGTGGAGCAGGAAAGGTGTTTTCAGGGGGAAGCAGAGAAGGCAGATTATATGCAGGGAGGTCTTTGAGGGCAGGCTGAGCAGATGTCCTCCTTTCCCAGGACATGTCCTACATTTCAGCCTTCTGTCCAGGAGGAGTTCCAAAAGGTCATCCATTTTGACCATGACTAAGAAGCATGAATGTACATTTCTCTCTGTGTTTTTAGCTTTTACTTGGTCATGCCCTCCATTTTCCTTGAACGTCTTCCACTTTGCAGTGCCTTGTCCTCCTTTGTGGGGAGGACATCTGTTCACCCTCCTTGAGGGTCTCTCCCCCGATAGAGCCATGGGTCCAGAAGGACAGCCAGTCGTGACTCTCCAGGGCTAGTTTAGGGTCAGGAGAAGGGAGGGAGAGGCTGTGAAGACAAAGCCTCAGAGTTCCTCCATGCAAAGCAGCTGTTCCAACCACTGAGCTATACTCCCTTCCCAATGGGTGCAGGAGTACAAAGCAGCTGCTGGCATTTTGTCTTCTGAATCCCCCCTGAATTGGTCTCCTCTCCTGAGGCACAGCTCCACTCCTGCCCCACCAGAGTCTTACGGGCCCAGTTCAAGGGGGAGAGGAGTGTGTCTGTTCATACCTTTTGTCAGAGTTAAAGTTAAAGCTTTTCCTCTGCTTTGGTTTTCTGTAAAACACCGAATGTAAACCCTTTCTCACTTTGGCAGGGGATGGGGTCAGATCAGTGGGGTCCCTAGGGTTGGTGTCACCCGGTTTGGTCACTCCTGGTGTCACCTCCATTGACCCCCTCCTGTAAGAGCCACTTCACTAAGAGCATCCATTAAAGAGCATTAAAGGAGCATAGAGTTGGAATAGAGCACATGGCAAATGGCAATGGAGGGCAGAAGGAGACGCCTAGGAAACTAGTCCTCTGAGTCCCAGCCATAGTAATTCCTGGTAGTAAATAGTCCAGGGGCTGAGGGGGTCTCCTTCCCCAAAGTGGGGATTAAGGACCAGTTCCCATGGGACTGTGGGCCCCATGACCTCTTGGCAAATCTATGGGATACGCTGCCTCCAAGAGCATTGGAGGAGTCTCTGGCTGGAAGGCCATCTCTTTGGAGGACTTGGAGGGCAGAATGGGGCTGAATGGATGGCCCTTGGGGCTCCCTTCCAGCTCTAGGAGCCTATGAAGTCTACGTTACAAGGCTGTTGTGGGAGTTAATCACAAGGCAATTACTACACAAGAATGGCCACCTTTTATCAGCTTACAATAAAAATATCCATACAATACAATAAAAACATCTTTCATTATATCCCAAACCCTTCCTAACACTCCCATCCAAAATAAAATGCCATTAAATGATTGGACGGTTATTAAAACAATTATTAAAAACAGGGATAGGAGCCAAAGCCCAATGTTTGTGAATAATAATAATAATAATAATAATAAGGCTTGTGTTAAAACTATCCTCCCCATTTTTGATCCCTTTTAAAACCCATGTTCCCCAGAAGGAGCAGAGCTTTGTAATAAGAAAACCCTCTCAGAAAACATACATACAAAAGACACACAAAGGGACACACTTCCTTCCTTTTGGCCCAAGGAGCCTGGCCTCCTTCTCTCTCTGGAGCCTCAGGAGAGAAAGAGAAGCCTCTGTTCAACTGAGGCCTCAGAGAAGGTTCTGGAACATTATTTCCCACAGTCACAAGCAGCACAAGATGGCCGCTTCTCCCTCAGCACTTGTCAGTTGGCAGTTTGAGGGAACCCAAAATGGAGGATGAAAGGGCCCCAAAGTTGGAAACAGGATTTCCAAACCTTAACAACACCTAAAATGCCAAACCAAAAGAACATTCCCAGAGTTCCATAGCACTGAGCCATGGCCATTACAGTGGTGCAGAGCAATAATGCCCAGCGATGGTGGCATTATTGATGATTAAGGTCTGGCAGCAGCTATATCCTCCCCCCCCCTCCAGCCTGATATCATCATCATCATCTTTGTTAGAGCATGAGAGCCACCATTAAAAGCATTGAAATCCCTTTGGGGAGTCCCACTCTCCCACCTTCAGAGAGAGTGGGCCTTGCCTAGAAGGACTGCTGGGCCTCCTTCCTCCCCTCCTTAATGGCAGCGGCCAAAGGAAAGCAGCAGCAGCAGTAGACCAAGCCAGGCCCAGCCAGACCTCAGTGCAGCAGTGAAGCCTAGTGCTTCCAGACAATAAAATGGCCGCCAGAACACAAAATGAAAATAAGGGCCAGGGATGGTGGGAGGGACAGGGATTCGAGCCAATGGCAGCCACTCAGAGTGTCTTCTAGAGCCATTCATGTGTTAAATACATATCATAAAAACATCACAAAGTATAAAAATTCCAATTACAATAATCGCAGGGCAGTTATGCTGTTATGACTGGAAGTAAACATACAGTGGTGCCCCGGGTTACGAAATTAATTCGTTCCGCCGCCACTTTCGTAACCCGGAAACTTTCGCTAGCCGAAAAACCCATAGGCGCTAATGGGGAAAAGCCGCGATTTCGTGTGAAATAGCGCCGAAAAGCACCAAAAGTTTTTTCGTAACCCAAAAAAACTTTCGTAACCCGGAACTATTTTTTTTTAATTTATTTTTTTCGTAACCCGGAAATTTCGTAACGCGGCGCATTCGTATCCCGGGGTACCACTGTATATGCATTTATCATTTTATATACATGCTGATGTTGACCAGAACGTGGGGGGTGTATACATGCGCAGGTGCATCCATGTGCATGCATAGGTACCCCCATATTTCTCCATGCATTTGCTTATGTTTAAATTGTATGCAAGTAGAAGAGTATAAATGTGTGTGTTTATTCTAGCCAGCTGCAACAAATCCCAACCCCCATCTACCTAACTCATACCATGACCTACAATTCCCAGCCAAATTTAAAACCCAAAGCCATTATCTTTACTATTAGCAATTAAAACCTAATCTTAACAAAATATAACTTTAAAACATAAAGAGACATATGGACAGACAAACCTTACAAGCAAAATCACAAAGGCATTTTCTTAGCAACACTGGATTGGAAATATAAATTTTGCATTCCTTACTGACAAAAATAATGCTAGTTCACTACTGGGATTTGTGTGGCTTCTCTCCTGTGTGGACTCTCTGATGTGTCACTAGGTTTGACTTTTGAGGAAAGCATTTCCCACAATGCTGACATTTGTTTGGCTTCACTCCTGTGTGGACTCTCTGATGTCTCTCTAGACTTGACCTCAAAGAA